>JACXGM010000619.1:0-35041 GCA_016801145.1 Umbra pygmaea | reverse complement strand
TCTAAGATCAATAAGATCATTCTCCACGCTTTCTATTAAGCTACTATCTACCTGTTTAACTCATAACATTGCCCCCCAAAGGGAAAAGGAAATATATAATTTATTAATGTATTAATTTATTGTGCATATTAATGGTATAATATTCTCTCAAATTCCCATAACTACACACCCGCCCACCATCCCCATCCCGCCAACCTGCAAAATCTACGCTATTTACACTCTGCTACGTCATCATGCGATTCAACGAATCTGCCACGGATTTCGAAGTTAAGGATCCATGTTTGATTCACAACATTTTCTGCCATTCTGTGAAACTGTCAAGGATTTTGAAGTTAAGGGTCCGCGGTCATTTCACAGAATTTTCTTGCATGAATTTGCACAACAAAACGTGAGGGTGCAATGTAATAGAAGGATCATATTAGGCTAACACATGCAGGCGAAACGTAATATAAATTGAAATATGTTTGGCATATAATGTAATTAATGTTTTCACAATAGTTTCCTGAGAACGTAATTTCTGAGAATTTCTGAGATGTACGGCTGATTATCCCAGGCTGTTCTTATGGCGATATATAAAATATTGTACAAAACAAGAAATTCATACATGTGTACTTTTCCGGAGCTATGGAAACCTAAAGCCTTGTAAGTTTACGAAACGTAAATGTCAGTTTACTTTAACTTTACCCTAACCTTAACCTCACCTTACCCTATCGTTAACCTCAACAACCTAGCATGTTATGCCTGAACTAAATGTTCCCCATGTACTTTAAATTGTAACAGATTGGTCTATTTTTGGAAATGTTCCGATAGAACGGCCAATACGTATGAAAGTTTACATTTTAATGGCCATATTCTTAAGTCTGTCTACATAATGCGGCAAAAGTTCCATTATGTACGGTTACCCACATATTGCCATGAGAACTGGTAGATTATCCTTGTCCTGATGTCTAACACTCTAGGCCTAGTTAAGTCTGTTTTTTGTGAGATGCGTGTGGCTGTGTGTTTGATTCTTACTTCCACCAAAACTCCAACTCCCTCCAACAAATGCTAATACAAAATATTGAGCTTTGTTTATTGCCACCGTAGTTTACAGTATAAAAATGCACTTAGACATCTCTCAACTAACAAATGAGAAACACATATCATAAGGTAGAGACAGTTATGAACAAGTATGTCTGCAATCTGAACATAATCTACAGTAATGAAATGACTCATTACATTTTTGTGTGCAAATAAAATAATATCTTTAATATATTATTATTGCATGAAGGAATTCTTTATGGGTGCGACCAAATAATGTGCTGTTGCCATCAATTGACTTAGATGCTCCAGTGCCACCAGTGGAAAGTCTTCTGTATTCTTCTTCCTGCTCATCTTCACACATGGATTTCAGGAAATTCGGAACATGTACTGAACGAGCTCATTTGGCAATGGAAAAGATCCTTGGCAGAGTTTGAGTGATGGGGATTTGCCTGGGTAAGTAAACTGTTTTGTTTTATGTAATTGCATCACTCCTTGCTTTAAAAAGCTCTTTTTATTTGGGAAATACAATTTGAAATTCTAAATGAGAGTAATTGGGAAATAGTAATTGGGAAGCTCTCCATTCAAAGTTTGTATATTCAAGAAAATATTGACCAAGAAAATATAAGGGTTGATTAAAAACATTTATAAAACACAGTTCCTCTAAAATTAATGGCTGCATACTTTGCAAACATAGTGGTAGGTAAAGTCTGATGTGTTAATATTTCACGTGTCTAACCAAACATTTTTCTTCTGGTTAATAACTAAAGAACAACTTGACTATTTAGCTATTTAGCTACCATTTGCAAATCCCATGCAAAATAAACAGCTGTGGTGGGAATGTTTACACGTAGCTCAACTTGACGTGTGATCAACCATTCAATAAATGGTTTTAATGTGTTGGTTGCATGGCCAATTTGTATTTCATGACAACTGGTGGTAAGCAAGTGCTTGTAACATTTCTCTTCTAAACACAATGGACATTTTTTGGTAGAAAATTTTAACATGGATGTTAGTTTGAAGCTTCAGTCTTATTTCTGATAGTTTCTTGACTATCAAAGTGTGGTTTGATGATCACATTTGTTCTTAGAAATCTCAGACCTCTGAATCTTTTAAGAATCTTCAACAAGTGATAGTGATTTCAAGTTCCATTTGAAAAGTCAAGGCACAAAAAGACAAGGTTTTTGGAATCAAAACAATAGAAGATCCCTTTTATTAAAGTTAAAATGTACTGTAGCCAATAGGGGAGACCTATTCAACTGTAGTTCTCGCAGCCAGTTATACTTTTTTCATGGCTTCCTTAAAATCTGGAACATGATACAAATAGGGTAGGAGTTGAATAAACCTGCTATAGGGTAACATGGAGTGCGATGCCGCCCCTAAGATAAATGTGTATTTGCCTTCACAAAGAAATTAGGTAAGGACAACATTTTGTTTTTGGTAATGGCTGTGCATAAGGGTTACGGACTATTATTATTATTTTTTTTTCACCTTTTTTTTAATCAGGTAGGCCGATTGAGAACAGATTCTCATTTGCTACGGTGACCAGGCCAATTTAAAGTACAATGGTGCAAGAAGACATTACACATGAAATAACAAAGTTACACATGAAATAAACAAAAGTTCTAACCATCTACAGGCAGTCAGGTCTAGTCCAGTCGATGATGACAGCCTTTTTTGAAGTAATGGGTGATCCACAGTGTCTAAAGGATTTGATAAATCAATAAAAATAGCAGCACAATGATTCCTTCCATCTATACCACTTATAATGTCATCTAGTACAAGAGTAGCAAATGAGGTTGAACTATGACCTGGTCTGAAGCCAGACTGATATGCAATCAGAATACAATTTCTATCTAAAAAAGAGTGCAACTGCTAGTTCATAATAACAGTGCAGGTAAATAATGTGCAAAATATTTAATATGGCATTGCAAAGACAATAGGGCATACATGGTCAAAGACAAGCTGAGGGAGGAAAGGTGAGGGAGGAGAGTCAACATGAACAGTGGTCGGACAGTAGCACTGACAGTAGTTATTTTAAGGCAGTGATGGGGGTGGTGGTCTCAAGTTTTTGTAGTTAGTTCCAGTCATTGGCAGCTGAGAACTTGAAGGATTGGGGCAAATGAGGTATGGGCTTCTGGGTTGACCAAACAGATGTACCTGCTTGAGCGTAGGCTGCAAGCGGGTGATGCTGTGGTGACATATAGAAAATGAATGTAAAAATATATATATACATGGCTACGTCGACAGATTAGTTTGGATTTTAATAAATAGCTTTTTAGTAGGAAAAGAGCATGTGGCTCAGATAGCAGGGTTTGTTGCCCCCTATTCTTCCCAGTGGAAGTTTATGTGATAAAGTTTCACTGAAATGTCTCTCACTGTGTTACCCTGTGCACATGAATTCCAATTCTTTCTTTATTTTGGCCTTGCTAATTAGTCAGGATTAAACCTCGTGTCCAATGGAAACTCCAAACATTTGTCCCATTCAATTGCTGGGATTTACTAGGCAGGATCAAAGCATGTACCTGTACTGTACTGTATGTATATTTATAGCTATACAAAAATGTAGGCACCCCTGAGAATATCCATGATTTTCATTTATAAATAATTGGGTGTTTGGATCAGCAATTTCATTTTGATCTATCAAATAAGTGAAGGACACATTAATATTTCAGTAGTGAAAATATTTGTTTGGGATGAACAGAAAATGTGCAATATGCATCAAAATTAAATAAGACAGGTGCATAAATTTGGGCACCCCAACAGAAATATCACATCAATATTTAGTTGATCCTACTTTAGAAGAAATAACAGCCTCTAGACGCTTCCTATAGCCTGTAATCAGTATCTGGATTCTGGATGAAGGTATTTTGGACCATTACTCCTTGCAAAACATCTCCAGTTCAGTTAGGTTTGATGGACAGCCCACTTAAAATCACCCCACAGATTTTCATTGATATTCAGGTCTGGGGACTGGGATGGCCATTCAGAGTAGATTTTAATCAGAGTTTTGGGTTGTTATCTTGTTAAAATATCCAGCCCCGACATAACTTAAACTTTGTGACTGATTCCTCTACATTATTCTCAAGTATCTGCTGATATTTAGTTGAATTCTTGCGACCCTCAACTTTAACAAGATTCCCAGCACCTGTCTAATTTAATTTTGATGCATATTGCACATTTTCTGTTCATCCAATTAACCTAATTTCACTACCAAAATATTACTGTCCTTCAGTTATTTGATAGATCAAAATGAAATTGCTGATCCAACCACAAAATTATTTATAAATTAAAATGATAGAAATTGTTAAGGGTGCCTAAATATTTGCATATGACTATATTCTATATATTATATTTCACAACTTGTCAGGTTAGTTAGCTCTTAAAACAAAATCATAGAATTGAGAACCATTTATTTAGACAGCAAATATATTAATCAATTTATGAAATGTAGGTTATCAAACTAAAAGTGAAAAGATGTTTATAATGAAACGTAGAAAAAAGTGTTCTTTGATGGCTATAGCTCTATCTCACAATTTTTTTATCTGTGTTCTACTTGGAACTCCAAGTGATCACACTTGGAATCAAAAGAAAAAAAAAACACTTATGAAAGCCTTTTCTATATTGGCCCCAAGTCTAAACCTTGCAGTGGGGTAAAACGAATTGTGGGGAGTTGTTGTTTATCTGGCTGAATACAGATTTTCTCCCATTTTCATTGTCCTTCTATCACCTTCATAGTGAGGAAACAAATTGTATATGGTAAAAATTACATCTAATACAGCTGTTTTTAAGTATGATACATTCAGAAGATAAAGTAACCTTCAGTATGTGCCAAGATAATTTGAATTGAATATCTTAAGCTATATACACATTTTTATTTTTGTTTATTGTAGCATGGCAGTATCAATTTATGATAACACAAAACAGAACAGTAAACACCTTTGCCAGATAAAATCCTTGACATTTTCACTTGAATGACAACAAGATACTCTATCCGTAAGAATATAAAGTATTTCTGAGCTGTTCTGAGCGGGTATTAATTCGAAAGGATTATAAAAAACTTTAGCCAGACAGCAAAGCAACGCTAGAACTCGTTCAACATCCAACAGCGCTCTCTCCTTTCTCTGCCCGCTCCTTAAGCCTACAGCTGAAACAGTGCCAAACGACCCCCTCTCATGCAGCCCCTTGTCTCTGCTCACTACGGTGGAGATCAGCTTTGAAAAAAATACGGGTTATGTAGGACAAGTCTCATAGAGTCCAGGGCCAGCGCACCCTAGTAAGGCTACTGTATTTCAGGATGGAAATAGACATTAATATTCAGAAGCCGGCACACTTTCTCTCCAGAGAAACTCCCCCAAAATGTTATCCGCCATAAATCCCCGCCCTGCCCTGACCCCCTCATCCCCCCACTGTGACCCCCCCATCCTCAGTTCCCTGTCTCGGCAGCCTGACACTGATTACCATGCTCCGGCACTGGACTCCTCGCTCCCGCTGCTAAGGCTCATGGGACAGGAAACTTTAGGAACTATTAGCGGTTTCTTAAGGCCTGCAATCTCTTATTAGAATTGGCGCCGCTCCTCCCCCTCCCTCCCCCTCTCTCTTTATTTCACTAGTCTGCTGCAGTAGTTCGGTGGCCCTCGTGGGACCCTGGCTCTACATGCCATAGCTGGCTGCTGGCTGAACACACTGGGCCTATAGATTTATATCTGTCATGCCCTACTACTGCAGCCTCTTAGGGGAAGAGAGTGTGAGCACTGGAACACTGTACAATGACATATTTATAGGGCTCCTATCTATTTTCATTAGCAAGTGAATGTATATATCTCACAATTTTAGGATAGAATTTTAGTAATCACAAATAATACAAGCTGGTCATTGACATCTTTTCACTGTTTGTAAATAGAAAAAAGTCACCCACATACAGTGTAGCCTAAATTGACCTAGCATTTTGAGACGTGACGCCTAAGTTAACAACAACGTAATTACTAGATATTTTATATCCCACACAATGTTTGAAAGATTGGTCAGGATTCAGCATTGTGGTATACATTTGCTGCTTAGTCTAGCTACATGTGAGGCCCAAACTGCCGTCTCAACCCCGAGACTTCTGACATATCATATTTGACAAGGAAAAATGCTGTTTTATTTCCAAATATTTGTTCAATAATTCAAAGACAGATGTGCTCATATTCCCATAGACTAAATTTCATGAAACCTAAAATAAAAATGAACAAATAACATAAGATACAGTGAAACCTGAACCTGCTGTGGTCACATTATTTTGGAAATAAATTAATACCCAGTTGTTATCAAGGGTTGTCCAATGACTACACAAACTCTTTTAGTCAGCGTATTTTGCAAATTCTTCATCAACACAGAATGTCTTAAAGTAAATCAGTATAACACCAGTTTCCAGTTGTCTGATTTTGGACAAAAAGTGGTGAGTCAACTTCCACAGTATTTTTACTTACTTCTGGCCGACACTGTGTGTCAGGATTAGTGTGTCTTTAGCGCTGGACTTCACAGTACGACTCAATAACAATGTTTTGCAGAGCACCACAATTCTTCACTCAATGAGGGCAAAACTCGAGGTCTGCGGTGACGTCCCCATGCCATGTGATTCCAACTGTCAAACCCAGTGAAGAACGTCCATTAAAATCAAATCAAAATGATTCATGATGTTATTGATACAGTTCATTTGCAAAACTGATTCTTTCACCAGCTTCAGCTTTTTTGTTGTCACATCCCTCCCAGTCACGTTGAAGGAATTTCACTACTTAAACATTGCAGGAACCTTCAGGCATTCTCTGGTCCTGGGAGTGGGATGGAGAGATGAATAATCATATTTGGATTAATAGGAAACATACATTTAAATGTGAAATCATGCTGTGTAGTCATTTTAATGTTGCACTTTAAGAGTAAATTTACATAATAGCTTTTTTGTGCCAGAGGATAGTGAGTGCTCTCTTTTACTGTAGTTCAATACATCATGAGCTGTGACTGTGAGCTTTATCATTTTCATTTGATAGAATACAAGACTTCAACATTCAAACTACAGGTAACAACATCATTATACATGTTAATGCAGTGCCAAATGGTCCGTGCTGGGATGGGTATGATCTAATGGTGGGCAGAGGATGTGTTTGTCTTTGATTTATAATCTTGTCAGCCTATCTAAACCCCAATGCTGATTCGGTCTGCTGATGCAAATTGCGCAGCTACAGTAGCAGTCATAGAGATGAATGACAATGTCTGAGTTTTTATTAAAGTACACTTTCCTCGTGGGAATCTGGTTTAATCATAAAAACAAGACTGTAAGTTTTTGTTTGTGTATGTATTATTAAATTGATGACAAAACAGTTTTACTGTACAAAAGACTCACCATCCAATCTAACATATATTTTAGGGCAAAGAAAATGTACAAAGAAAAGCAAACCCCTAACTATTGATTTAATTTTTACCCATTTTGTGTTTTATGGAGACTTCTACTGCCTGTCCATACTGTCTCTTTTAAATCAGTCATATGCTCAACAAGTTGGAGAAGACTGCTGGTTTCTTTCTTAAAAGTCAGTTCTCTGAACCATATCTCCGCATTGGGTGAATTGTTGCTGTAAGCAAGTTTTTTTTGTTACATAAACAAAGACAGACATGATGTAGATGGTTCTTCAATGGTCCATGGAGACACAATTCAATGTATCTATTTTATTTGGGGGCAAAATAAATACATATTTTTAAGATGCCTGGAAACTTTTCAATTGAACTTAAATTAAAATTAACTCATAAGTCCAGAGTTCGGTGAGCAATTTTTCAGAGTCCCAAGCGAGTCATATTTTTAATTTCTTGTAACCTATATAGATTTCTATGCACTTGGACCTGTTTAATAAACTGAAAAAGCATTATTTTGGATATTTTACATGGTGTTAAAATATCAAATATTTACAAACGACAAACAACAAAGAGAGGTGTTCAAAATCTAATCTGCTGCACATAAATATAACCCATCTAATACAAAATGTTCATTAAGGAAACCTATTTCTAAAATTTTTTTGAACCAGTATAACCTAGACAAATTTTACTATTCAATATCATCACCAGCTTGGAGCAGATCTCTCCCCACACGGCCCCTCTCTGGTGTCATTTGTCAGCATGATAAATATAACTTCTACCTAAATGTGTCCTTGTCCCCCCAGACGACACTAAACACCAGTCATGAAATCTCATCTCAGAAGCCAGACATCCTGGTCTGCTGCTGCCATGGCCAATACATTATGGTTCAGAGAACCAGGTGAGAGCCAGGCTGGATTTGATGTTAATGTGAGCAACCACAGTGGGAGGTGTACGCACCCTTACCTGAGGGACTACCTCTAAACAATGCCATACCAAGTGCCTCTGGTGGTGATGAGCCTAGCAGCTGTAGGCCTCTGCTTAGGCCTGGACTTGCCATTAGAGGACCACTGTGGGGTCTCCAGCAGGTCTCCAGTATTGGGCAGGAATAAAAATTCCCCCATATGAAAGAAGTGTAGACAGGTCCTGGGAAAAGATTGAGCCACCGGGGCTAGTTTAAGGAAGTGATTTCTAAATGAAGGACGAGTTGTTTCCTCCACATTCGTCTCTAAATCTATTGGATGGTATTGATCTTTCTTATACCATTACTTATTTATTCTACAGAGACCAAAGAACTTCGGAAAGACAAACAAATCATATTTCCAGTGGGATATAAGAAATAGATTTATTAGACGTTTTGCGTGTTTGAATCAAATCGACTCCTCATTCACAGGAAGCAAGGTCAAATGAGGCTTAGCCTAGCTAGTGTTAAAATGTGTTAATGGTCCTAGTTGTCAACAGTGGTGAAGTGTGATGTGGAATCATGTATATACTTCATCTATGACAGGCATTCACTCTTTCTTTAGAGACTCCTTAACGTGGCCTGGATGAGTCATCTGTGAATTGTCTGCTTAACCAATTACCCTACTGTCAAACTCCAAATGGATGAGTAGTATTTGTTTTATAGCAGGTGATCTGTAACCATAGAGAGTGAAACATAGTGGCTATACCAATGTTGTGTAACTCTGTATTAGACAAATGAGTACTGAGAACAATATCAGAATCCACACAGAAGTGACCCATCCACGTATTGCCTTCTCCAAAACCTAGATATACAGATAGAAATTGGTAAGCAGTACATTTAATTGAGAATGTGCATAGTTATATACAAATAATAAATGGGAAGGTTATCAATTCAATAGTGCTGACCAAAAACAAATAAAATAAGAAAAACTTTAATAGTTTTACTAAGGCCGAGAAGAGTAGTAACAGGAGATCTTAGTTTAGTGTATTCTAATCTAGCACATAATGTTCCTTGGAAGTTGTCATGAAGAATAATTTGTTTCTCAGTACATACTGTGCTGGCTGGGTAGATTCACATGTTAGAAGGCATGACTTGACAATGTTGTGGATGAACAGTGCAGCACATTACATTGGTCCACTTGGCTGAGGGACTCAATCTACTTGATGACTAATCAGTTGAATCAGTGATTATCGTCAGCATAAGTGGCACAGGGGCCAGCCAGCATGAGGTAAATGTACTGGTGATAAATGTACTGGCGTAATGGGGGAACTGTATCAATTTCTTGCATGACAGACATGTAGGGAACCAAGGGTGGAGTACTGGAAGCTTGTTTCCAACCAAGGCCAAATGTCTGGGAGCTAGGCCACTACACGGTCACTCCCCACAGAGCATCCCTGATCCTACAAAATCCTTGTTCCTACAAACTAGAAGCTTTTTTGTTTGGAGAAGTATTGGCAATTATTTTACTTGAAACTAATTTAACCCACAATATTATATATATATATATATATATCACTCCGTGGCCCAGCATATCCGGGAAGATCTCATTAATGAATTCTTCAAAGACTGACAGCACATTCATATGACCGTAAGGCATGACCAAGTACTTGTAGTGGCCAGTTGTCATGCTAAACGCTGTCTTATGTTCGTCTCCCTCCTGGATGCATACCACTACTCAGACCCAATTTGGTGAAGAAGCGCGCACCATGCATAGAATCCACCATGGTCTTAATCAGAGGCAAAGGATATATGAACCGGACAGTGATATCATTCAGTGCCCGGTAATCTATGCATGGGTGCAAACCCCCGTCTTTCTTCTTCACAAAAAAGAAACTAGAGGACACAGGTGAAGTGGAAGGACAGCTGTAACCCTGATGGTGCAATTCTGAGACGTATGTCTACATAACATCAGTCTCGGCATACGACAGAGGATACACGTGACTCCTGGGCAGTACGGAACCTGGTAGGAGTTATATGGCAAAATCCCAAGGCCAATGCGGTGATCATTTCGATGCCTTTGTCTTGGAGAAGGCATGTGAGAAGTCTGAATATTCAATAGGGATAGGACTGTCAGAGACATGGTCTGGACTTTCCACCGTGGTGGAAAAACCGGAATACATCTTCCCAGACAATCAGTCGACCACCCATCAAGAGACCTACGGGCCAAGAAAGCTAATGTTCTATCAACAAAAAAGGCCTGCAACTCAACCGTATGGCAGTTTTCAGAAAAGGTTACAGGAACAAGACCCTGAGTGCTAGTAACAGAGGAAATGGGCTTTACCTGGGGTGGTGCCTGATTGCCCATGCTGCTGGTCTTGGGACCAAAAGTCACAGGTGTCAGTAGGCTACAAAATGTCCCTTTTTGTCACAAAAGGAACATTTCCCCTAACGCCTTACGATTCCCCTCTCTGGATCCCAGATACCCGTGGAACCGAACTCCATGGGTTCTATACTGGCCACTGATTGAGCTAGAGTGACCGTGCTGATGCTGGTGTGTCCTCGCACCTGTAAAAGCACATCTAGCCGGATAGCGATATAGCCTGTTGATCAAAGCCAAGCGTGGCATCCCTACATGCTAATTCCCTCTGGACGTCCTCCTGCAGGCTGCATCTGAAGTGATCAATGAGAGCGCGATCATTCCAACCCAATCTGGCAGCCAGGGTTTGGAATTACAAGGCGAATTCCTGCGCCGATCTGGACCCTTGGTGGAGATGTAAAAGCCGTTCACCCACCTCGTGGTCGAAAAAGACGTGTAAACTCTGTGTAGTCCAAAACTGGGTCCCCTTAATGCATTAGCTCATTCCAGGGCCCTTCCTTTCAAGCAAGAGGTTAACGCGGACACTGTCACATCCTGTTGCCGAGGGGGCTGTGGTGTTAAAGTAGAGGCTCAACTGCAGGAGGACGCAGTCCCGTCATATTCCTTGGGGAGAGACAGACGAACAGACCTTGACACAGTATCGTGTATGGGTACGTCAGCAGTGGAGGGGCCCGAAGGACCCGCCGAGGGGGTCTCTGTGTGATGTTCTCTCTCCAGATTATCCACAACTCACAAAACACGGTCCATGGCTGCCCCCAGACAGGTTAGGCTCTCACCGTGTTCACGGTGTTCACGGATCCTGCTGACTCCATGTCAAGGTGAGGTATTCTGTAAGGAGGAAGGCAGCGGTAGTTAAATGCAGGTAAGTGGAAGGTTTACTTCTCAATTCCACTGAACTCAAAAAGGCAAAGCCAATGAAGCACTTTGACAGAAATAAAAGTGAGCTAAATACGGGCCTCAAAACATAAGATTATCATGCCCTTTTACATTCTCAAAAAGGAGAACAATACCTCACAACGAGGCCATGGTGAAAAGTTTCTAAATAGTCTCTAATAACGATGTACAGGTGCGTAGCATCCTATTGATTAGAGCTGTAGGGAAATCAGCAGATAGTAGAAAAGGGATGAAACAGTGATGTCAGAGGGCCGGGGAGGCTCCAGGACAGGAAGATATTCCAACGATGTATCCTTTCAGGCATATAGACTGAATATTTGGATTTCAAAAAACAAAGAAGTTATATATTTTAAACAGACATGGCTTTCTCATGTTCCAACTTCCCCTGTAGACAAAGTTCATGATTTTGTATTATTATTCAGCACTCATATAAAAATAATCTCTGACATACAGCGACAGTCTGATCTCTCTCCTAATAGACTAAAGTCATGGGTGGTAGAATAAAGATTGTGTATCTTTAAACAAACTGAAGGCCCTTCACCTTTAGCAATAATCCTCACAGCAGATAATAAGAAAGCATTTTATATAGACCCTATATCATCTCATCATATATGCATACAGTACACATATTCATATTTCCCTAATATAAGATCAGAGTCTGAAAGGAATATTTTAACATTTTGCTCTCGAACATATTCCACAATAACGTGAAATTAAATCATTTAATTTTGATTAGAAAACAGAATTCACAGCTACTAAAAAGACACTGCAATGTTTTAAAACTGCTCTTTTAAAACTTCTTTTAAAGGACTTACACAGATTTGGCTTCTAATGTAGTGTTTTATGTTTTACAAAGTATTTTGTTTTCTTGGCTTAATTTCATTTAAAAAACCAATGCATAAATATATGAAATGCCTAAAAATTGATGGATGATTCATTTGTGGAACACCAATTTCTTTATTAAATTTACTTTTTAAACACAGTGTACTTTTTGATAGATCCTTTTTTGTTGTTGTTTTACCAGTAGATTTGGCCCTGACATTCACCCAGAGTGCCGAGATACAGTCCCGGGGAGGTGGGTTGGGCAGATTTCTGTTAGGTCAGGACTCTGTGAGCCAAAAAGTGCTTGAGGTGCTCTGAGAAAAGCCTGGCTTCTTGTGCCGCGTCATTGGCCAGACTCTTGAGGGATCTCTGAGTCATCCAGCTTTCTGAGCTGACATCCTATAAGGCTGTTGATTCCCTGTTTGGCGCAGTATATTTGACATGGGTCCAAAAGTCGCTGTTCTACAGTAATGTCTTACAAAGTATAATGAATAGGACTTCATTTGAGACATTAAAGAAAAAATGTTAAAAGCAAGTTCAGGAGTTTGTGTTGTTTTGAATGCTAATCTTGTGAGAGTGTAAGGGGGGTGGGTCAGGCAGACACAATGTAGAAACAAATGCTTTCACTCACAGAAGCAGTAATCAGAAATATCGGTTTGCAGTACATTTAGTTGTCACAGGGCAAATGGTGGTAGTTGTACTGCGGTACACCACTATGTAATTACTGATCATCAGAAAAATCTATGTACTGATTAACAATTTATCAGAATCAGAGTCTACAGTCATTTTTTACAGTGACAACTTGTTCCTTTTACAGTAAATGCTTGGTTACAGGTTATTTCCCTTTTGATCCACTGGATCGTTCTAGAATAATAAAACAACAATAGCATAATAATACATCAATACATCTCTAGAGAAAAATATAAAAATGACATTGGTAAGACGTGTACTGGATTAAAAACAATATGTACTGTTGTATACACACTCACCTAAAGGATTATTAGGAACACCATACTAATACTGTGTTTGACGCCCTTTCGCCTTCAGAACTGCCTTAATTCTACGTGGCATTGATTCAACAAGGTGCTGAAAGCATTGTTTAGAAATGTTGGCCCATATTGATAGGATAGCATCTTGCAGTTGATGAAGATTTGTGGGATGCACATCCAGGGCACGAAGCTCCCGTTCCACCACATCCCAAAGATGCTCTATTGGGTTGAGATCTGGTGACTGTGGGGGCCATTTTAGTACAGTGTACTCATTGTCATGTTCAAGAAACCAATTTGAAATGATTCAAGCTTTGTGACATGGTGCCTTATCCTGCTGGATGTAGCCATCAGAGAATGGGTACATGGTGGCCATAAAGGGATGGACATGGTCAGAAACAATGCTCAGGTAGGCCGTGGCATTTAAGCGATGTCCAATTGGCACTAAGGGGCCTAAAGTGTACCAAGAAAACATTCCCCAAACCCTTACACCACCACCAGCCTGCACAGTGGTGACAAGGCATGTTGGATCCATGTTCTCATTCTGTTTACGCCAAATGATGACTCTACCATCTGAATGTCTCAACTGAAATCGAGACTCATCAGACCAGGCAACATTTTTCCCGTCTTCAACTGTCCAATTTTGGTGAGCTGTGGCAAATTGTAGCCTCTTTTTCCAATTTATAGTGGAGATGAGTGGTACCCGGTGGGGTCTTCTGCTGTTGTAGCCCATCCGCCTCAAGGTTGTGCGTGTTGTGGCTCCACAAATGCTTTGCTGCATACCTCGGTTGTAACGAGCGGTTATTTCAGTCAAAGTTGCTCTTTTATCAGCTTGAAGCAGTCGGCCCATTCTCCTCTGACCTCTAGCATCAACAAGGCATTTTCGCCCACAGGACTGCCGCATATTGGATTTTTTTCCCTTTTCACACAATTCTTTGTAAACCCTAGAAATGGTTGTGCGTGAAAATCCCAGTAACTGAGTAGATTGTGAAATACTCAGACTGGCCCGTCTGGCAACAACAACCATTCCACGCTCAAAATTGCTTAAATCACCTTTCTTTCCCATTCCGACGTTCAGTTTGGAGTTCAAGAGATTGACTTGACCAGGACCACACCCCTAAATGCATTGAAGCAACTGCCATGTGATTGGTTGAGTAGATAATTGCATTAGTGAGAAATTGAACCGGTGTTCCTAATAATCCTTTAGGTGAGTGTATATTCTCCATTGTGTTTTTTTCTCATTCTTTTAATGGACGATCAATGTGTTTAAACATGACATTTTCTGTTATCATTGAAATCATTCTGGCAACATATTCCGAATACATTTTCATGATTTTTTTCTCATCTTTTTTGCAGTTTAGAGCAGAGCAGAAGGTTAATACAGTATCTGCACAGGGTTACAGTATGATTGGATTCAGTTCAGATATTGAGTAGTCTAATGGCTTGCATACACCAATGTCATAAATAAGTAATGTACGGCAGGGTTTGAAATGGCATGACTCTTTGGGGGGTCCCCTAAAATTGCACGATTTTATTCAATGGTAAAATACATTAGTCTGGGACCCTCCAAATTATTTTTTATGACTTACTGTATGGAGGGTCTCAAACTCCCCCCAGACCCCCCTTATTCATAAAAGGAAGATAGTATATACAGGGTGAATGATGCTGTGAAGCAGCATTGGTCTTACACAATGTAGAATCTACCCTGTGGTATGTGTCAAATCAGCTATTGTATGACTTGGTTTAGCTATTGTATAAGTATGGCTTGTAGGTAAAAACTGCCCTTTAGTCTATTAGTGTGTTCGATGGTGCTCCGGTAACACGTACAATGTGGCCTTACATTTAACTGTTTATAGTTTGGGTGATTGTGGTCTTTGATGATACCCAGTGCTTTACTCCAGCACCGTAAGAAATATAGCTCCTGGATGGGTGTGTGTTTAGTTCACGTGATGTATTGGGCTGACTGCACACTTTTTGTAGTGCTCTGTATTGCTCTTCCCATTGGTGTTACTATACCATGGGGTAATACAGCCAGACAGGATGCTATCAATGGTACAACAGTAGAATATAGTCAGGATCTTGGGGCTCATGTCAAAGTGTCTCAGCCTACTGAATGGGATCGATTGAGATAATTATCTCTTTATAGAAAGATAAACTTAGATTTCTGCCCAAACTATTCCCCCCCAAAAAAGTTTCACCTTACGGTTTAGGGCTTCCATACAACAACGTGTAGCACCTAACAAAAATATCAAGCCATACTACCAACAGGTATTCTATCACATCAAACCCTTCTTTTGAATGACTATTCCTCCATCGATCTGATGTGGCCAACTTGCTTGACTGAGGTGCTGCTGGCATACTGAAATACTACACAGTTACAGATACATTTAGGCATCAAACGATAATTATGAACAACTCATGAGACCAAAATGATATGGCATGGTATGTCACATTATACCTCTATCTCAAATCAGTTACATTAATAATAATATGTATACCCATGAATTAATTGAGGTAATTGTAAAACAATGTTACTGAAAACAGTCACTTATCAACAATTAGCATACATGCTCAGTGACACTGAAATACATAATGCACATAATATGCTTCATTGAAACTCCAAGTCTACATAACATTTACCCTCTGTCATGTGGTCCATTATGACAAGCCCATTGGCTGTGTTGAACAAGGTTCCTCTGAGGTTATTATGAGTCAAACCTTTCTGACCCAGCCACAGATGGCTAGCAGCCAACAGCCTTCTGCCACTGACCCCTGACCTACCCAGGAACATGGCTGGCATCTCTCTCTCAATTATCAGCAATTGGTCAGAGTTATTTTTCCAAGCTGCAAAATTACCTTGGTGTTAAAGTAAGCAGGCAATAAATGTAAACGCTTCCATTTGCAGATCAGAGAGCGGTGGTACACACTCCCACACAAGCGTGTAAATACAGATCACACGTGTGGGTACTTGGGTGTGCACACACACATTACAAGGGGTGGATGACATCCTTATTTGCGCATGCACAAACACATACACACACATCCACGCACACAAACATTAAGAGCAATGTTTTAGTAACCAATGAAATAGGTGCAGTTAGGTGGTCACCATATTGCAACACTGTTCTCTAAGAGTACATTTCTTTTTTATCCTCTTCATTTGATTGGAACGTGGAGCTCTCTGTAATCTTCTGGATTACTCTAGTCACAGTAATCAGAATGTTGTACACACTTTCCATGTTAAAATCCAAAATTATGACATGATCCAAACAATACAACCCCCCCAAAAATGAAAATGATTTAGGGTGGCAATTTACTTACTGTAGTACTGCTGTGAACAAGGAAATATGACACAGACACCATGGAAAAAAAACAAGATAGACAAATTTTGACTATTTTTAATAACTGTCCATTGTATTTCTTTTCTGTTTTGTTTTTTCAATGTGTATATTTTTATCAGTGAAACATCTCTGTTTACAAACCAGTTGATACTACTCCAGTTGTAGTCAAGTGGGTGCAAATACATTTGTGGTCAAAAGTTCTGAGAATGTTACAATTATTGGTCACCACAAAGTTTGCTGCTTCAGTAATCTTTTTGTCAGTTGTTACTATGGTATACTGAAGTAAAATTACAAGCATCAAGTGTCAAAGGCTTTTATTGACAATTATATTAAAGGAGAATTCCGGGCGATTTCAGAACTTAGCTCTGTTGTTTGCATATCAGAAGTGCTGTCCGTAGCGTTATTAACTCAAACAATCTGTGTTGCCAAAACCGTGTTTACCTTTTGCTGCCAATAGACAACCATTACGCATTTACAGGGCAAGTTAAAAAGCGTGCTTTTCTCCAGGAATATCAGTCTGTCCCTGATGTTTTTCCTGGAGAGAAGTGGCTTCTTTGCTGCCCTTCTTGACACCAAGCATTCCTCCAAATTCTTCACCTCACTGTGCATGCGGATGCACTCACACCTGCCTGCTACCATTCCTGAGCAAGCTCTACACTGGTGGTTCACCAATCCCACAGCTGACTCAACTTTAGGAGATGATCCTGGCGCTTGTTGTATTTTCTTGGACACCCTAATGCCTTCTTCACAACAATTGAACCTCTCTCCTTGAAGTTCTTGATAATCTGATGAGTGGTTGATTTAGGTGCAATCTTACTAAGCAGCAATATCATTGCCTGTGAAGCCCTTTTTGTGCAAAGCAATGATGTCGCACGTGTTTCCTTGCAGGTATCCATGGTTGACAGAGGAAGAACAATGATTTCAAGTACCACCTTTTAAAGCTTCCAGTCTGTTATTCTAACTCAATCAGCATGACAGAGTGATCTCCAGCCTTGTCCTCGTCAACACTCTCCCCTATGTTAATGAGATAATCGCTGATATGATGGCAGCTGGTCCTTCTGTGGCAGGGCTGAAATGCAGTGAAAATGTTTTTTGGTAGTAAGTTCATTTTCATGGCAATTATGGACTTTGCAATTCATTGCAATTCATCTGAACACTCTTCAAGACATTCTGGAGTACCGGTATATGCAAATTGTCATCATTAACACCTTGGCAGCAGGCTTTGTGAAAATTTGTATTTGTGACATTCTCAAAACATTTGAACATGACTGTAGTATTCTCCTTGAGCTACAATGGCTCAGCAACCTTTAGATTTCTAATGTTCTTTTGCCTTGACCTGCTTGTTTGTCTATACATAAGAACAGGCATGTATCCAGTTCTAGTTACCTCAGACCTGTGTGATGGTGCACCGACACTGGTGTTCACTATGCCTGAATTTGTTTTTGTTGGGATTAAACCCATAGAGCCATTTACGCAACAACCTGGATTTGGTCATTTGTGTTTATTTCGCTGAGGAGGCAAGATGACTGACGTACAGGAAAGGAGCTACGTGATTCTAGTGAGTGACAAGCTATATTTTCCTAAGCTCATTTTTAGACACCAATCAGCAATGGCAAAATTACAAAGCAAGCTATAAGGTCCTCTAAGTTGTTGCTATGGTAAATTAGCATGGACTGGGTCCAGGACAGATGATGTCATCACAGTTTTTGCCTTGTTCACAATCCAGTCTTCAAAATATCATCACTGTCTCATGGAACCCTGTAATTTTCAATTATTTATTTATGTTAAAGCAGTAACACCACTAAAATTTAATTTCATGAATATACAGTAAACTGTAGAAAACCGACAGTCATGTGTAAAATTTGGAGTGTAAAATGTGTAAAATTTATTGTTATAAATTAAGAGATTGCGCTATTTTGTTAATTGATATTTCTATTACACAATGGGCCCTATTTTAATGATCTAAGCGCACGGCGTGAAGCGGGGCAATAAAGGTTTAATTGATTCATTCATTCGTGGCACAAGTGGGCATGTCCAAATCCACTTTTGCTAGTTTGACGGTGGAAAAAAGGGTCCATGTGCCGGGCACATGGTTCAAAATGTACTAAGTGTATTCATTAATTCATCAGTGTGTTTTGGGGCGTAACTTGCAATAAACCAATCAGAGTGTCATCTCCCATTCCCTTTAAGAGCCAGACACATTTGAACCTTGGCACATTGCTATTATGATGGCGGATTTGCACCAAAACATTTTTTATTTATAATATTTTGCATGTTTGTCTGCTGCTGCGCTTCCCTGTGTGTGTGTAACCAGCATAGTGTGCGTGCACTGTGCATAAGCCTAGGGGCATTTTACAAATTTCCTGTTAAAATAACAATGACATGCTATTAACTTTAGAGCAGGTTTTTGTTGGTCAATGGTGCGATCACTTTCCGATGCCTCACGATAGCACTACGCCAAGAATGATCCTGAGCACACCTCCCTGTAAGACCAGCACACCCATGGGCGCAAAAATGGGCACAAGTGCATTTGCTATTTAAACGACGCAGGCGCTGGATGGAAGATTGACAAATGCGTCGGTCTTAAACTAGCAAAGACACTTGCATTCCGGCTTTGCGCTGCGTTGCGCCGGGTGCAAGATGGGGCCCTGTCTGTTGTCCCTGTCTGTTGTTGGTGCGTTTCTAAAACAAAAGTTATGCTACATGCTTGGACAACTTTGAACATTAACTAGACTAACAAAGTTGTATTTGTGTTGTTTTTTAATTTAGACATGGTGACTTACCGATCATTCCCTTTCCACCTATAACAGTTTACACATTTACAATGTAACTACCTTCATAATAATATCTTAAACCAAATTTAAAATTAGTTAGAAAATTCATTTTCATATTGGTGCTCTTAGGAAAGTTAAAAAGACATGATTGTTATTTCCTTAAACATACAATTTGTAGTTTTTGGCCGCCAGGGGGCTCTCAATCAAAAAAATAGCGTGGGATCATGGGTTTTGTTATCGTCGTCAATGACAACCTTCCAGTGTAGCGTCTCTAGCAGAAAAAATGTTCACTGACAAAGTAATGTATTGTTAAAAATAATATAACTTTATTCCTGTTATGTTTGGCGGTTCCCTGGAACTTAGAGCAACTAGTGCAGTCAAAGATTATATGACGCCATTGACGGAAGACAAAATGAAACGTCCCGTGTCTTCGAATTATATTACAAATTTCTCTGGATTTGAAAGTTGGTGGAAACATTTAGGATAATGTAAGTACACAAGTAAGGAATATATATAATATAGGTATAGTGATGTTTTTTTTAATGCAAAGTACATCTTTTGTTATTGTTTTGGAAAACTACATATTGTACCTTTAAAGGACAACTCCGGTGCAAAATGAACCTAGGGGTTAATAACACATGGGTACCGAGTCGACCGTTCTTTGGGATATGTTTTCATGCTAATCGAATGTGCCCAGTTTTAGTGTGAACTGATAATTACTTTATAACTCTAGTTGTGAGGGCATGGATGAAGTAAAAAAATATATTTTTTACCACTAACAAGACTCAAAATAGCACCACACTTCCACGGTAGCATAATGAGTGTCCCTACATGCAAACATAAGCATTGAGAATTATTGTATGTGTATCGACAGTTTATTAAACAGATTATAAAGAGAGTACCGTTCACGTATACAGGCAGGTGCCATCTTTGAAAAAACATTCTCGACTAGTCAACACGAACGCCGTACTACGTGAGCTGAACTGTGACTTGAAATCTCCCATGGTCTATGGTTTGCCAATGAGTGGAATGGGCCGAATTACATTTGTGAAATCGAATGGAAATGCATGAATTATTATCCGTTTGTTAAAATATACAGGTGACTAACTACAAGCGAGCACAGCGTTCGTGGTTTGACTAGTCAAGAATGTTTTCCCAATATAGCACCTGCCTGTATATGCAAATGGTACTGTCTTTATAAACTATCTTTTAAATAAACTATCTGTACACTTACAAAGTTCTCAATGCTTCGGTTTGTATGTAGGGACCCTCATTATGCTACCATGGACGTGTGGTGCTATTTTGAGCCTTTTTAGTGGTGTAAAATAGTTTTTTCCTTTTACTTCATCCATGCCTCGAATACTAGCATAATAAGTTAATTAGTAGGGTTGGGTATTGTTTGAATTTAAATGATTTCAATTCCGATTCCTTGTTTCGATTCTGGTTCCTAACGATTCTCGATTCCAATTCTTTTAAGAGGCAGGGTCAAAAAAGTTTAGAATATTTTAAATGAGCTAGCTAACCAACGGTCTTTTTGAAGGAAATAGCCTGTCGTTCTCCATCAATTTTAATTGTATTAACTTTTTACTTTTTATGAACTTTACTAAGAATGTCTCACAGGGCTGTTTTCAACTACAATATAAATATCAAATCTATGAACTTGAATATAAATATTATAAATTATGAATATAATTTCACAGGGGTGCTGCCTCAATGTTGGCGAAAGACATATTATTTTTTGTATATGTATTCTTTTACTTACCGGATTCGGACTGCAGTGCAGTCACTGCAGTGCCAGGCTGGGGGTAGGAGCCAGAGGAAGAGGCAGCGGAGGACGGTCGGCACAGTGCGTCAAAGATGGGGCACACATTTATTTCTACTCCATGATGAACTTGAAGGTGCTTTATCATGTTCGACATGCACCCTCCTATGCATGAAACAATCTTGCCGCAAATGTTCCATTTTGCCAAGATTTTTTTCTGTTTAGAAAAGTGAAGCTACACTTTGGATCGCTGACGCACGCTATCCAAAGCTGTTTCTCAATGTCAAGGAACCCTCCTTCGTAGGACTGGTCCTTCCAAGTCAGGTCCTTCAGATGCTAGGTGAGGCTCCTCCTTAGCATTCGGAGAACACATAAATGGAACAGGCTAGCAGGTGTACGTTATTGTGACATTACGTCAGTGAAAAGGTCCGCCTTTGGCGCTGCAACAGTAGACAGTAGCAATTTGTACTGACATTTAAACGTTAAACTTTACTTATATGTACTACCGTTTAAACAAATGTACAGTAACCTTAACCACTAAAGATTCTTATATTTTAAAGCATATTGCCCCGTAATCGCTCCGACTGTTTCCACTAACGTC
The DNA here is from genome assembly GCA_016801145.1 of Umbra pygmaea. Classification (NCBI taxonomy): domain Eukaryota; kingdom Metazoa; phylum Chordata; class Actinopteri; order Esociformes; family Umbridae; genus Umbra; species Umbra pygmaea. The sequence continues at coordinate 13,176 of JACXGM010000619.1, read as the reverse complement.
CGCTAATAATTTTTTTAATGAGCCAGAAAATCAGCGCGCATAGGATTGTGGGTGATTTGAGAGCGCGAAGGATACACATATGCATCCTTGACCATCTATGGGAAATCTTCAGAATGAAGGACTCAGTCCTTTGTTGAAATTCGGAGGATCCTTGACATTGGAACAGTCCTTCGACGGACTTCAATGACGTAGCATCCTTGAAATTCTGGCTTCGGAGGATCCTTCCTTGACATTGAGAAACAGCCCAAGTTCGACTCGCTCGGTTATGCCAACACTTCCGGTGTACGCTTCTTCGTTGGTATTCAGCGGTTTCTTCTTCCGGTCAGCGGACTGTGAATCGAAACTAGGAATCAAAATTTTTACTGTTGAACGATTCCAGGAAAATTGCAAAGCTAGTCCCGGTTCCAATCAATACTTGATACTCGATACCCAAGCCTACTAATTAGTTGTACGAGCTAAAACTGGGCACATTCGATTAGTATGAAAACATATCCCAGAGAATGGTCAACTTGCTACCCATGTGTTAACTCCTAGGTTCATTTTGCACCGGAATTGTCCTTTAATGAACAGTTACTGCAGCAGAGTCTTTACTGACAGTATTTTTTTACTGAGGAATGTCCACACAATTCAAATTGAGAACAACTGCTGTATAAAATAAATCACATCTATTTATTTTTTAAGACAACTATTTGACTCATTTTGTAATTCATTTCAGGTCGTATTTCATAGAAATCTGGAAACACTGGACGTTAATTCTATTATGGTTTGCCATGGCAACATTGTCCTGTATGTGTGCAGACTTGCTGACTCATGCACTGAGTTTGGCCTGAGGATTAGGCGCCAATAAGTAGGCAGACTCTGTGCCACTAACCACTCTGTCAAGCCACCATGTCCTGCCCTTTAACTGTCACTTCAGATTGGCAAGAAGAGAAAAAAGTCTGCTTTTTTTGGACAAGTGGTAGGTCTCAGACAGAGGAAACCTGAGAATGTAAAATATGAATAAAACCTTTTAAAAACAAAAATGTATTTTTTGTGCATTTCTGTTCTTGAGTAAATCAATGTTTGACAGCGGGAGCTGTTTGGAGCTGGCTGCCTTTTTCCAGGCCTCACTGTCTTGGAAACAATTGATAAGAAATAAAATGAAATGTGTCTAAATGGGTTTGTAAGGGTGTGCAGATCAGAATAAAGGAATTACATCAACCAGGACTGAGAGATTCAGCCATCACTCACTGACAAAACACATACAGTCAAACACAAAAATGCACACAGACAGACACACACTGTCTCGGTCTCCCTTAAACGTACAATATGTAGTTTTTGGCCGCCAGGGGGCTCTCTATCAAAACAATAGCAAAATATGTACTTAGATGACGTCGGGAAGTAGCATGGGATCATGGGTTTTGTTATTGTCGTCAATGACAACCTTCCAGTATAGCGTCTCCAGCAGAAAAAATGTTCACTGACAAAGTAATGTATTGTTAAAAATATTATAACTTTATTCACGTTATGTTTGGCGGTTCCCTGGAACTTAGAGCAACTAGCGCAGTCAAAGGTTATATGAGGCCATTGACGGAAGACAAAATGAAACGTCCCGTGTCTTTGAATTATATTACAAATTTCTCTGGATTTGAAAGTTGGTGGAAACATTCATGATAATGTAAGTACACAACTAAGAAATATATGTTATATAGGTATAGTGATGTTTGCTTTTTTAATGCAAAGTACATCTTTTGTTATTGTTTTGGAAAACTACATATTGTACCTTTAAGGGATCTGCCAGCCTTTTCAGTTGCTCCCCTATGGGTGATGAGGGCTGTTCTCATGGTGATACGTACAAAATCGTAAAAAAATCTTACAAGATCCCGCGAGATCATGCGCAGAGCACAACATGTATCGCCCATGGATGTATTAAGAGAATGCCTAGCAGCCGAGAGTAGCAGCCATCAGGCAAGTGTTATTTAAATATACTTCCAGTGTTGGTTCCATTAGCGCCTGCACTAAACCATTCGGCTGATAGCGCTAACTCAACCAATGTTATCACAACGGAAAAAAGCTTATGAGGGGTTGTTTGGCTTGAGATCAATGTGCAAAGGACCCTAGGTTTATATTACTCGGAACCATCACTTTAATTATGAATCAGTCATTTCCAACTGTCATAGAAGTTTGCACCATTGGTAATGTCTTAGAAATATATTTGAATAAATGTAAAGCCACCTTGGTGAATTTCAATCAAAAACATCCCTCGGTTTTCTAAAACGTTTGACCGGTATTATACGTGCAGTAGCAGTGGTCTCCTTTACAAATTGCTCAAGTATGTCCAAACAAGGATATAGTTGCACCACTGATTGAATATTCTCACTCACCTTTTTTCTGATACTTTACGTTCTGTATGTCTATTGTAAAAATGTTGTCTTTGTATTTATATATCTCTATTTTTATGTGAAGCACTGTGAAGCACTTTGTGATTTTATCTGTGAAAGGTGCTACACAAATAAATTTTACTTACTTACTTACTCTGTCTCTCTAGAAATGCTAAAATTACATGTTCTAACTCTGTGGTATATATTGCTGCACAGAAAATAGATTTCTTAAGTTACTGTATTATTGACCTGAATAAATAAAACTAATATTCTGACCATAATAATCTTTATTTTGATGTGTCACATCCATACAGAAAAAAGGTTTCTATGGATTCTTACCATAAGCTGAGGAAAAAGGCTTATGCATCAATGCATCATTTTAACCAATAACCACTTTGTCTGATGTTTGTCATGTACTCTAAATGAAGAGTGATGAGGAGGATTTTTCCAGAATGTTTTTTTTCTTATTTTTTTGGCCAGCATTCATTCAAAGAAGTTACAAGAAACTAATGTCAGAATTTGGAAAACATTTCAGTGACCACACATCTTTTTATTCCACAAGATATTTTCTGAAATAGCTAGATGATAATATTACTTTTAAGAGGTCTGTTCTCAGACACATGCTAAGAAGAATGTTACGGTACTTAAAATAGAAAACAATAAAAAAGAAGTCTGAAATCCAACTATGTTTATTTAAAAAACCATCAACAATAGCCCATGCTGAGTAATAAATTACCCTATTTTGGCCAGTGAAAATTAAACATGCACTAATTATTTGAAAAATTGAAAGGAATACAAAAATGTTTTAGGACTAGAAACTTTAGGAACTAGCATATTGGATCCAGGGGTTGAAATCATCAACTTAAATAATACAAAATACGGACAATAGTAGAATAGCAAAATGGACATTCCACAATATCTAACTAGCAACAAATGCATATTATGGACAAAATAATCATGTGTAATTTTGGAATTTGGTTATATTGTCCCTGTATTATAAGAAAATAGATTAAACTGAAAGCTACAGAGAAAGAGGGACAGGAGAGAAGTGTGTGTTGAGGAACCCTAATGAACATATACTGTAAGAATTTTTACTCGTAACAGCCAGAGGAAGAATGCCCACCTCTGACTCTGGTTTGTGTCTAGGTTTTGTTCTTCATTAACACTTTTCTAACCAGACACTATTCTGCCTCCAAGCTACTAGCATGGAGATTGAGACAAAGACACAATCGTAGGTGAGAGATGAACATTAATAAACATAGAGGGACATTTACAACCTCGTGAAAATCTTACAGACTTGTTTACAGATGTGCGGTTGACTTTCCACCCATATGTTGGTTTATAGTGTGGTTTATGATTCGCTAAACTATTGAAATAGCTCTAGGTGAGACGTGTAGAAAGGTCTCAACCCAACGGTGCTGTTGTGTGTTGACGATGATACACTATGCTTGGTCCCTATGGGGATTTTGCTCCCTCTTGTGGAACCAGTGATAAGCTGGGGCTGCAAGAGGTTAAACTTAGATTCCAATGTGTACTAGGAGATCGACTTATTATCATAATGTTTTTTGGTCAGTAGGAAACAATGACTGAGCCTAGAGGTTGACTAAGACCTGTATGTTTAGAATCGTCATACGGGTGGGCAAAATGTAGGATTCATTCACTGTCCAGATTTCTGTTCAAAGATTCAACAGAAAATCCTAAAAGCCATCAGTCAGTGGCGTAGCATAGTGATGACTTATCAGGGGATTGGTTTGGCTTATTGAATATGGCCTTCTCCTCTGTCTGCCCCCTTAAGCCCAGCAGAGCTCACTAACCTCACCAAACCCTGTTGTTCTTTCTTCCTCGGCAAAGGAAAAAAATAAATAGACTTAATTGAAGTTCAAATTGAAACTGTATGACACAAGTGTTTACTTGGTCTCAGACCGTATTTACCCGGGGCTTTATTTAAACAGCCAGGCAGCGCCGGGCCCAGCCATCAAGCTTAGCACATGAGTCGTTACTGAGCCACGGAGAAACGAGGAGCCCCCGCCGACCCCCTTCAAGAAAACAGCAGGGTGGTGGTGTGGTCGGGATGGCACCTGAGCTGCCCCCGCAACCAAAGCACTCTAATGGGGACCTCCTGTTCCTCACAAGCGGTGGATTATCACAATTACCCCCACACGCCACAGCCAGGGCTGGATAAAGGAGGGAAGGCAGGCTGGAGAGGCCCCACTAGTAGAAAACAGGCCCCACACTAACACACCCAACGCCTCGTTCTTCTCCAGCGATATTCATTTAGTCAACATCACAGCCGTCATCCTCATCACCATCATCATCGCTCATCCTGCTCATGGTTGAGACGATCATTCTGCAGGACGGGCGGGTCAGAGCCAGCTGTAATTGCACGGGTTGCTGGCATATTGCATGCTGATAATTGTAGCTGTTTTAAGAAAATCTGCTCTCCCATCACTCACCCAAATGGGCCGACCAGGGCGAGTCTCACGCTCTCACGTCACCTGCTCTCGGCCTGGGAGGAAAACAGGCAGTCGTTTTTTATAAGGGTCAGTGAAGGAGGTCTGTCAGGGTTCCTCCTCCCTGGTGGTCTGTCAAAGCAGTAGCACGGTTTTTGCCTAGATCGTGTTGCAACTCGGCCACAAATTGATCACAGCCTGTTCTGCTGGATATAGGCAAGGAAATATTGCCTATAGGTAAGACCAGGACAAGGCCAGGACCATAGCTGGTGATTATGTATCTGTCCAGACCCATGAAGATGCTTCTTTGCCTCCTGAGGGTGATGCAAGCTTGCTCTACTCATGCTAAGCTCCACAACATCTATGTCTTCCCGTCTCTCTCTTTCTCTCACTTTTTGCCTGTGTTCTCACTCCCCACACTTCACTCCATCCTAATGGAGCAGGTGACAAACTGTACCGGCCGGCAGCCAGGAACTGGGGCACACGGTGACGGCACCAATGACCTTAAAGCAAACAAACCTCACTAATCTGTATGTTTACCTCTAGACGTCACCAAATTGAAAGGAGTGGCAGGATTAGTCTAAACTCTCCACAATAAACCTGGCCACTGTGTGTGTCCTTGTATAACTATGTTAGATAGGACAAAAAAATCTCAATATCGATAGTAAAATAACAATTTATCATTGTAGGGACATTTTGCCTGTCCCCACGAAGAAAAGGGCTGCTTTTTTGCTAGAAATGTATGATTCAGTTTAACCTTAGGATTCAGTTATGGTTCAGTTTAATGTACACTTTAGGGGTCTGGAGGTATAGTTTGGGTTAGGTTAGGGGTTAGGGTGAAATGACAGTAGAATATATAACTTTTTGTGTTTCTACAAGGATAGAAAAACATGTGCGTATGCATGCACCTCTTCTCCGTCCGGACACCTCAATGGTGGAACAGCTTCCACTGGAGGCTAGAACAGCAGTCTCTACCCACCTTCAGGAAAGTTCTGAAAATCTTCCTATTCATTGAGTACTTCAATTAGCTGAATTCCACACCTCTGTTGTCTTTAAATATGTTATGTTTATTTGTATAATCCTTTTCTAGCAATATGTTTTGCCTATTCAGTGTATCAAATAATGAATGCTCTTATTTCTGAGTTGTGGTTGTTTCACCTAGTATCTCTTAAATATATGCACTCACTGTAAGTTGCTCTGGATAAGAGTGTCTGCTAAATTACTAAATTGTAAAATGTAAATGCACCCATCTGTGTGTTCTTTAGTAATGTATGTGTGTGGGTGTGTATGTGAGCATAGAAGGTGGAAGAAGTCAGTCACACCCGTAGGCAACACGATGCCAGCACCCCTGGTTTGTTTAGCTAATTTCAAATTAATTGCGGCACCTGGGGAATTATTAATTATCTAATCAAATAATCACTCCGGCAACTGCAACAGCGTCTCACATCCCCAGGCCCTATGCATTGGAAACCTGAGACTGGGATATGTAAATTGGAATTAATTGGAAGGTTCCATTTCTGTTATTTTATTTTGAGTGAAAACAGTCTTGCAGGCCCTGACTAGCCTGGCGAAGCGTCTCCGCACCTTGCTGCCAGACCTCAATGGCAGCACAGGAGAATAATTTCACCTCATTATACCACAGGTAGACATTGAATATTTTCCATGGACCACCTTTAAAAAAAACATAACAAAAATATGCTTGCATACAGTCTTCCAAAACACTTTCCCAATTAACCCCTTGTGAATGCTACACTGTTGCTACTCTGTTGGGTTGTCATACTTAGTCCTTACTGCCCCAAAACACCCCACCTCCCCCAATGGCCTCCCCGACACCCCTCACTCCCCCTGCCCCTCCTCTCTCTGTCGCCGGCTTCCTATTCGGGTCGCCATATTTCACCCACCTTATTTACTTTCTACCTCCCCCCAAGATTTATAGGGTGTCCGATAGAGTTTAGTATGTGTGCAGTGAGCGGTGTACGCCACGTCATGACAACTCACGCAGAGCCACATGGGAAGCGAACAGTCTCACGCACATGACACAGGAATGGCTTTGCACGGCGCCCTACCCCACGACCAACTGCAGAGGGATTGAACCCCTAAACCTCCCAAAGACACGGTTGGTTAGAAAGCCATTAGTGTGAAGATGACATTGGCCACTAGAGTGTTGCTGTGGGCTAGGGAGAGGAAAGTGGACATTCTTAGATGTGGACAGGGCGTAGTGGTCTGTAGTGTCTCGCTGATGGACCAGAGTAGGTCTGCACACATGCAGCACTCTTTGAAATTGTTCCCCATAGACAATTACTTCTCCATTACTTCATCATTGCCCTTGCTTCTTACACAAGCAGCGATTCAAACCATGTACCTGCTCAGTCAACCACAGATATTCAGCCTGTTTAAGCCTCTAATGTTGAGATTAAAGAACCAGTTTGAAATTATAGAAGAAATGCAATGTCATCAAATCTACACTTTGGAGACATTTATTGATTTCAGGTTTACTGTTGATACCACAAAGCCAACTTTGTAATGTTAAAAAAGTAAAGTACATTTGAAAAGAAATATCACATGAAGTAAAGCAGTGTTCTCAAGATTGATAATAAAAAATATATATTGCTTGGTAGTGCAATTAATATTGCTATCAGGTTGTAACAAACACTTCCAAGAGTTCTGTTAAATGTATCAGGTGATTATAACATATTCACAATAGCTAAAGTAAGAGAATAAATTCAACAGGTCACTCCAACCGAGTGAAACAAGCTGTTCACTTGCTCTGATACATCCACACAGTTTTTACTACTCAAAATAAAATAAAAAACAATGTGATGTGTTTTATGCAGCTGGATAGTAACATGCAATGTCAGACATGCTGCACGAGTGTGAGTGCAATTTTGACAGCCAACTACAAGCTGTACAAGTTGGAGGGGGTTTTAGTACTTTTCCATACATTTAATGATTCAGTCCTCTGTTCTTTTCCATTTGTTTTAAAAGTGTTGCTGTCAGGCCAAAAAGTGTCCCTTTGTGACATACAGCTCTGGATTAGTCAACAGCAAATTCTTTCTTAAATCAACCACATTAAAAACCTCTAGAATTTGTCAAATGGATGGTCACAAGTCATCAAACAAAGCTGAGCTGCTTCATTTCTTGCACCAGGAGTGGCATAAAGTCACCCAACATCAATGTGAAAGACTGGTCGAGACGCATGAAAGCCAATAAATTTTGTTATACAATTATTATTATTACTCCACCAAATATTGATTTCTGAACTCTTCATACGTTTAGTAATTATTGGGTTGATAAAAAATGTATATGAACTTTTTTCTTTGCATTACTGTTTGACAACACTGCATCTTTTTTGTTATTTTGACCAGTGGCGGTGCGTGGCAATTTTTACTGAGGAAGCCAGTGAGCATAGAATATATTTATATTGCCTTACATAGGCGCCAATTTATGTTTTCCTCCGTGGGTGCTCATGGGCGTGCATGCCCTTTAAATAATAAAGAAGTCAAAAAATGTTTGCATTTCAGAAATCAGAACCTCGGGAAATGGACAGCGACCGACACGAGCACACACGCGTATTAACTTGATAATAAAACGGTGAAGTAGGATATCTTTCAATTCAGGACAGCGACACTTTGCACAAATACAGATATGATTGGAGATCAAAAGTTTGACTGACACTTAACAGCAATCAGCTTCATGGGAAATTAAGAATCAATGCCACCGCTCCACTTAGCAACAACGGCAATGTTTAATTTTAAATTGATGTAGCCTACTGGCAGTCTGGCACACGGCATGTGTGCTCTAGCTCCGGAGCATGCACGGTATCAGTGCATATGTTGCCTTATGATAACATAATGACTGTTGAACCCATAGATTGTATAATAACTGGATGGAGCCATGTGTGACGTCGGCCATTGGTTTGTGAAGAGCTGATTTGGGTCATCGAATTTGCCGTTATGGGTGCAGACATCTTGGTTGCGGATGTGATGATTTTAGACGAGAGGGAGGAGTAATCTAGCTAGCTAACTGATATTAAATGGGATGCTAATGAAAAACAGTATAAAAACTAAATATAAAAAGAAATGTAACATTACTTACCGGAAAAACTGAACTGCCAACTTCTTTGAGTGTCTTGTCCTACAAACGAACGCCATAGCCATGCCCTAAACGCCCCTTTGCTTTATCACCGATTTTAAAATCAATGAGACCATAATTAAAAAAACATCATGATAAATTGCACAAGGCTTAAATCTAGCGATTGAGACCATATACTCATTATGAAAATGTTTACTGAGGTAATAAATCAAGTGAGACGTGTCTCTCATTCGCATAGACTATTACAGAAACCCAGCTCTTTTGCAACCAGACGTATTGCCCCCAGGTGGAATTCAGATAGAATGCAGGTTTAAGGCATTTCCTCATTTGCATCAATTTGCCAATCCAGATGCTCACCCTGTGGTTGAAACAAATTACTGAAGTCAAAGAGTAATGATAAATAGACGAATCAAATGCTGAAATTGTCATTCTGAATTGTCGTTGACATACAAGTAAATGTAGTACTCATGCTAGGTGCTCTACTACGGTGTTATCAAACTCGGTGAAAGCTTGCACAAGCTAGCTCCACAAAGTTCCCGTTGTTGCCAGAGCTGCTTGCTAGCTGTCTGACTGTCTATGTAGCTGATGACTCGTTGTGTGTCTGAGGCATGTAATTGGTGAGAAGCCAGATTCAACTTGGCTTCCCTTGTTTTTTTATTTACGATGAATTGACCATTCAATGTCGAGCTCGGTCAAACCTAGCCTCACTCTGATTGGCTGAAAATTTGAGCGTTTCTAGCATATAACTTCCCACTAGACAGAGCACAGACAGGACTGCACCACCCACGCAGTGGCAGAGGTGAGCTGTTTTGCAAAATCAGTAAAAAAACAACCGTAAATTCACAATTTCTATGGTGAATTTATTTTAAATTATGTTTATATTTTTATGAGGAGACCAGGCTTCCTTTGGCCTCCTAGAGAAACCGCCACTGATTTTGTCCAGTTGTCATTTTCAGCAAATATATTTATGTAGAATTAGGGAGAAATGTTGTAGTCTTCGAACTGATTATTACCTTATAACACTAGTTGTGAGGGCACGGATGAAGTAAAAATAAATTGCGATTATAGACGACTAACAAGGCTCAAAATAGCACCACACTTCCACAGTAGCATAATGAGGGTCCCTACATGCAAACCGAAGCATTGAGAACTTTGTAAATGTACAGACAGTTAATTAAATAATTAAAAATATAGTTTAAAAGACATTACCATTCGTGTATACAGCCAGGCGCCATCTTCGGAAAACAGACTCTATCAGTCAAACCACAAACTCTGTGCTACGTGAGCTGAACTGTGACGTGGAATCTTCCATGCCAAGAGGTTTTGCGGGCATTCATGCAGATCAATGAGCAAGACTTACAGCTGACAATGCAACCTAAAATCAAACACATTTTGCTTACAGTTCAGCTCACGTAGCACAGAGTTTGTGGTTTGACTGATCAAGTCTGTTTTCCGAAGACATATTAAACAGAAGTGACATAGTGTGCATATATGAGTCCATTCCTCAGTTGATATGGAACAGGAGTCCACTCTGGACACCTGTTACAGAATCCCCCAAGGCCTCGGTGACCCCGACGAGGCAAAACAAAACAGAAACAACGAGTGCCCTAAAAGCAGCAAAAGAAAGGGAGGGCAGGCGAGGACCCCTCCCCCACACAGTATACCTGAGCGGCCCAAAACCCGTCACTTCTCCGGCAGTGGAGGTTCTGCTGGAGGGATTCGTACCCCAGACAGCTTCCCTGACACAGCAGCTGGGCTCCAGGGGCTGAGCAGCAGGTGTAGCGGGCGGAGGCAGCAACCAACGTGGTTATGTCAGTCAGCATTACCGCCTCCTGAGACAGCTCCTCCGTAGGTCGCTCTGCGGCCACTGCCTCCAGTAGCAGAGCCTCACCAGCCTGTAGCTGCACCTCCTCAGCTTGCTGCGTCACCCGGTCCTGCTGCTCCATCTCGTAACCTGTCAGGGAGTGTTGTAGTGAAAGCATCATCAGCTCGACGGTATCTCCAGACCCCATGGGTGGTGGAATATCAGTGGTCACCCACCAAGGTGTAGAAGTGGGTTAATGCTAATGCTGCCTGTTCTGGCGGGGGTGTAGCCAAAGACACAGCTGAGTCGCTGAAACTCTTCCTCTGGCGTCCCTGTGCCCAACTGCGCTCCTTCCATGGTGGGCGACAAAAGAGTGAGCGTAGCTGGCTTTACCTTATTTTTCCTAAGTCTTGAGTCCATCTTTGATCAGCGGTTCATTCTGTCATGGTGTGGTGGAGGGAGGGAGACAAAGGCAGGTAAAAGGCTTGCAGGTTTTAATGAAACCATTATCTCCCGACTTGCATACAATAGGACAAACAGCATATATAGTCAGCACAACCTCAGGCAATATAATACTGTGCTCTTATTCGTGGCACAGAACACGACTAGCAATAGCTACCTGGAAATACACAGGGACTCTAGTCTACATACACTCACTATACGTGGCGAGGGCACGGTGTAGATGGTCCAACTTAGAAATGCAAGCGCAGGGAAACAATGACATAAACCGCACGTAACAATAGAATAATGAACCACGCCCTCCTCTCGTTCACCTCGACTAATACATGGACTGAGTTGCCAGCTGAGAGTGCTTAGGTAATTAAACCAACTCAGTCCCCAATCAGTACCAGGTGAAAGAGAAGAAGTGGCCACACACAATATACACATACATATGCACTGACCAAACAAAGCAACAGTGCATTACACTGGCCATTTTCAAAACACAAAGATACCCACAGTATTCATATACTAAACTATAACCACAGTAGAACAGCACTGGAACATATTAAACAGAATAACATGGTGTATATGTAGAGTCCATTCCTCAGTTCATATGGAACAGGAGTCCACTCTGAGACACCTGTTACACTTCGGAGTTGTCCTTTAACTGTCCCAAAACTTTTTAGAATTGGTACTGCAGAAAGCAAATTTATATTGGAAAATTCTAGACTTAGCTTCCATAACTGCCTATGTGTACCGGTTTCTGGTTTCCTTAAAGAGCTGCAGATCGTGAGGGTTATTCGAGGCTAGTGCAGTCCGCCACATAATGTTTTTGTGCTTGCTGAGGGCGGTCAATTTCAGAGTGAACCAGGGACTATATCTGCTCTTTGTTCTGAACTTTTTGAAAGGAGAAAGCTTGTTCAGGATGGCAATGAAAGCATTCTTAAAGAAGAACCAGGCATCTTCCACCAATGGTGTCAGGGCCCGTATTAATTAAGCTTCTCAGACTTACTCATATGAACACTGCTAAGACTTAAGAGTAAGAAAATTCTTGGCTCAAAGCTGCCCTTAAAAGTTAGTTATCAAACAGCTCAGTCCTACTTTAAGTGAAGTGTAGGACTAAATCTTAAGTGTCAGTCTTAGAGCTGATTCATAACACTTTACTGTGCCGCAAACAGGATTTTGGATGACGACATAGCCAATTGACCAATCACTGAATAGATAATGACATTCCTAAAAGGATTTGACATTCAACACACATTTGACAAAGAATTTTCAAGAGAATCCATTATGATATACACATTGTAAATTAAAGATCAAAACAAGTTTTCAATCTGTTTTCCACTATTTTTGAATGACAAATTTCAAACCAGTGTGCTGTTAACTGACCTGCCTATGTATAGCCTAGAGTTAATGTTGTAATCATAGCCACCATGGATTCCAAATGAAAACCGAACTGGAGGGAAGTAGAAACACTACTGCTTGAGGAATTATTCAAATTTCTGAGTGGAGAATGTGGAATCTGCGCTTCCACTGGCCAATCCCTCTCCACCACACTTTGTGTGATACGATGTGCCCTGTGAAGGGATACGACATTGAAACCTTACTTATCGCCTATATTAGGATACAGGGCCTGATTTACTAACACAAGCGCTGTTTGCGCTGCGTCTGTGTATGCGAGTTCGGTAATTGCGCACGCTATGCTTCCACATTTAGCGAAGTATTTATCAAATCCGATACCCATTACGCTATCAGCGCATACTCCGCCCTCTATTAGCGTGCCTCTATAAGAGCAAACAATGGGCCCGTATCTATCATGGATCTCCCTATGGAAAAAGAAAGCGCAAAATTAAATTTATTGAAGAAGAAATTCACATCTTAGTGCATGAAGTAACAGCAAACCTGAACATATTACAGGGCATTTGGATTGCCGTAACAAGTTAAATCAACTCGTTATCATCTACACGGAGAGAATTGGAGGAGGTAAATTAACGGTGGCAAGACATAAAGCGCAGAAGAAAAGAGAAGG
>JACXGM010000618.1:7944-68477 GCA_016801145.1 Umbra pygmaea | reverse complement strand
CCCTCATACACACACACACACACACACACACACACACACACACACACACACACACACACACAGACACACACACAGACACACACACAGACACACACACACACACACACAAACACACACAAACACACACACGCGCGCACACACGAAAATACATAGTATTGACAATATGTGGGACAATGTAAGTGGAAGGTAGGCATTTTGAATTTTCAGAAGGGTTAGGAGAATGTCAACGCTGATTCATGTCCTTTCTGTGAGTCTGTCTACTCTATATAGAACACAGAATGTATTCAAGAGTTTGTGGACTTGTGGAACGTCTGGATCTTCTTTAGGTTCTGTCGGACTCTGACAAACTCCAACAACTGGGCTTCCTCGCGCAACCTCTCCCCATCCTGCTTCTCTCTCTATCATAGAAGAGACATTGAAACACCAGTACAGGACATCAATAACCAGACATTTTTATTGCTATTGTTATAGCATTTAACTGAAGGATGGAGACAAAACACTAGTCCTGACTTTAAGTTATGAAGTATGTTTGTCATGAGTAGGGAACTTAGAATTCTAATCATAATCTTAGTACATTATTTTAGAAAATATATTTGCAAAATATGTATAAATCAAAATCATCAGAGAAGGCAACAGAAAGCATTTAAAATGTTTAGCATTGGTACAGGCAACAACAAGTTAGACTAATGATTTTAGCTGCACTCATTACTAGATCAGATGTACATGCATACATACGATATATGTGCAAAAATGGGAAGGAAATAAAGGCATTCCAAAAATGATAGAAAAAATGATCTTGGAGAGCACAGACTTTGAACTGCTTGTTGCTGCCACCTAGGGATGCGGTTTGGAAGTGTATCTAACGCTAACCTTGGTAAAAAACCTTTGCAAACACTAAGGGCCTGTTTTGTGAACACAGATGAAGGGTAGTCATGGAGTAAAAAATCATGCTCAATGGAAATCTCAATTGACATTGATGGTTGTCCCAAACTAGGCTTATTCACAGTTTCTGCCAAACTGTCCCTAAATAACAACCATTATCATAACAAATGGGAAATTAAACCTGCACTATGTAACTTTTTCAAAAACTACACAGAAATACAAACAATGTTTTAGGACTAGTACATCTTAGGATCTAACATATTAAATCCAGGGATTGTGAACATCAACTTAAACAATACAAAATACAGAGAATAGTAGAATTGCAAAATCGACATTTCATAATGTCAAACTAGAAACGAATACATATTATGCACAATAATTGGTCATATTGTCTCTGTATTATGCCTGCATTCATGAAAAACAAATTTTAAAAAATTAGATTTTTTTTTTTTTTATTGACGTAAAATTTGTGCCGACATTAAAAATGAATGGGAAGTTACATAGTGCAGCTTTAACTTGTGGACCACCTGGTTTAAGTCTTCCAACTGTTGCCTGACTCAGGTGTGCTACTGTACCATAGTGTTTCCTTCTCACCTCTGAGTTTCTTTCCTGTCGTTTCAGAAGCACCTCCTCCAACGGAGTCCTGGCCTGGTCTCCCTCTGCTTTCTGTGTCTGCTCTTTCTTACGCCTCTCAAGCACCTGCTGCAGCTCAGGCTTCCTGCACAGACCCTTACCCCTGGAGGGAGTGGTGGAGAGCGGGGCAGGGAGAGGTGGGGGCGGGAGAGGGTGAGGTGGTGGAGAGAGGAAGAGCAATAAATGAGGAAACAGGAAGAAAGACCTGCTGTAATTAGGACATCAATTTAGATTTAAAAGTATTTGGTTAGTGTGAAATCTTTGTTGGTATCAGAAATTATAAAATGACTGTTGGATTTAATTTTGTAATTATTTTATTAACGCTACACTGTGTATTTCTTTGAGTTGATTCTTAGCAAAAACCCCTTTGTTCTTTCAAAAATATGTGCTAATTCATGTGTAACTACTTCCACCAAATTATTTTCGTTAGCATAGAATCTTCCATTAACAATAAATACAATGGTGCCGCTCGAATTGCGGCAGCCATGTTACGCCTCCATCTTTGAAAATACATTAGCCAAAGAGGGAAATACATGGAAATTCGAGCTCGGCCTTTCGCGCTTTTACACTAGTGGCACCGTGACGAATGCCAGGGGGAGATTACTCACGACTGCCAGCAAATTTCAAAGTTTGTTGAAGATGTAAGATCATGCCTATTCTCGAGGACATGTAACGGCAGCACTGGCCCAAGCTGTACAGTAGGCAAGAACGTTTGCCTGGCAACACAAACTCAGATTTTCGGTTTCAAAATAAAAGCTCTTGTGGTTCATTACAATAATCATTGTTTATTCATTGCTTAGGTAGTGTCCATGTTCATGTTTTGCTAAAATTTGTATTCTGTTGAAAAAAAAAGACTCTAGTGAATGTTTTTCAAATGTAATCGTGTTTTCACATGAGACACATGATTATTCATGATTATTCAATGAAATTGTGTGTAAAACATTTGTTATTTTTATTAATAAAACATGTTAAATTATTATTTTTGCTATCACATGCTCTTATTGTTTCTATACACACCATACAATTGCATTTGGTTACAATTCACGGGCTGTGTAGTGAATTAACAATGATTATTGCAATCAATCAAAATGAGCGCTATTGTTTTGAAGGGAAAAAATAATATCCAGGTTCACGTTGCTGGTATAATAACATGAGGGGCTTGAGTTCAATTTCACCACTAGATGAGAGCAATTGTTACACAATGCAGCTTTAAAGATTGCAGTTTAAGATTTTTGCTAATAAGAAAATAAATGGTTTTAACCTCCCATTTTAGCCTGGATGTGAAATGCTATTTACATGTGAATAAACGCTCATAGGACTTTTAGTTATTGAAAAGTGTTTTCTTGGCAGATCTGCCTTGGAGGCAGAAATCTTTTGATTTGTTGATTCAAAACTGAGGGCAGACCTCACATGACATCAGAAATGTGCACATGAGCATATTTTTCTCTGTTTTTAATCAACCATACACCTAACCTTAACCACACCGGAGTGTTAAAAATGACCAATCAAAAGTAAATGTAACATGAGGTCCACCCCGTTTTGAATGAACCATTGAAATACTTTCTGCCTCCAAGGCAGATCTTCCTAGAGAACACTTTTCAATAACTAAAAGTCCTATGAGCTGAATGAACAGTAAGTAGAATCACTGTCATACCTCAGTTAACCAGGAAATTCCAAGTTTAAGTCGGGTGAGTTTGGCATGGGGCACCAATTATGACATAGAGCATTAATATATGATGACATGGTACATCATTTTTTGGCTCAATACCCCCAATTTTACAACCAGTGGCCAAAATTGTAGAATGCATCTTTAAGTAACTGCCCACTGAGCAAAATTCTTTGAAAGACGTCTTTTCAATGTCTTTTCAACCACAAAGACGTCTTTTCAACATCTTTTAAACCTCATTGCTTAAAGGGTGTTGTATTCAAATTGGAATGTTGTCCCAAAAACAGAATAAGGACATTTGAGTGGCTAGGCCTTATAGACAAACAGAAACATACCGGTAATAGAGGATAACAAAAGGAAGAATTGATTTTGAAAGACATGGGGAGGGAAATGTTTGAAAAGTAAGTGTAAAAACCAAGCTAGACACCTTCCACGAGAGAAATGCTAGTTGGAAACATCCCCCCACTTTCATATCTAACCACAGCACTGTAGAAGACACAGTAATGAGTGCATACATTTTCATGTTTAACCTGGTCCATGTTGAAAATGAACCCACACCTGACAGTTCAAACGCCTTAAATCTACCGACTGAGCCACAGGGGATTTATCAGCAGTCTAAACACTGAGACACCAGCATTTAAACTCTGCGAAAAACTGGAGCCTACAGTACCTCAGGCGTCGCTACCTTACCTCACCTCCCCTTATCATCCAAACCACTGCTGCTCATAGTGAGCTTCAGACAACCAGAGGTCAGTAACAGAAGAACTGCACACTACCCACAGTATGAAGAGAGCTAACCAAGATCCTCACAGCACTAGCTCCAACAGTACCATGCTCCTTCAGGGCAAATTATGACAATACAACACCATGTTTTTTCTCTCCAAATTACCACTATTATTCTTCTTTCTATCCTCATTAGTTCGATGCTTTGACTGTTTGTAGCAAACAATTGTTACTCATGGCAAGTCATGTTTCACTTTCACAAATCATTCACACCAATTTCACAGTGATTAATTCACGCTTTATCAGAATCTTGATATCAAATACTGTAGTGGGGTCAGGTCAGCCATTGTTTAATTCCATATGAGTTTCCTGTGGTTCGAGCTCCCCATGGCCTCGAGAGAAACAGCAGCGTAGAGAGAGTATACTATTGCACTCTTTGAAAGTCTGTCATTTATATTTGATGATCTCTCCCACTGACGAAATGATACCTAATTAGAATGTACTGTACCTGTGCTTTCCAGAGGTTACCAAACACCAACATTGACCACCAAGACAATCAACTGTTATATACCTTTATGGGATGATTAAAAAGAACCCCCATCACCAGTTTAGGCATTCAGACCTTGATTGGTTTGCTATATCATAAGCTACAATATTGATCACTCTGGGATATATTATAGATTTCATCCAGTAATATTGTTTTTTCCAAATTGTTCTGCTTAGTTTTGTCATTATGTCTTCTGCTTCCCTACAACAATGCGACTTCAACAGTCGACATCAGATACTTGTATCCCAAAAAACATGCAATACCATTTTGATTATTTTGAAGATCCTCGATTAACCAAGAACAGGAAGTCTAGACCGGAATCCTTACGCGCCGAAAGGAATGCACTCTCAGAAATCTTAATTTCAATGAGTTCACAACTCAAGGAGCCACAAAGTATCAATAGAGTTGTCAAGGCAACGCAGTCCAATTCAGGTTCCTACCCCTAAATCCAAGTTCCAGCCCAATTCTTTTGCTTTTCTCCTGCAGCAGTCAAGGGCCCCTGTAAGTCTGGATCATTCTGTACTTCCTATTCACCCACGGCTGTGTAGCTGTGCACTTCTTCATCGACAAACAACAATAACAAATCAGCTGACAGGGAGGTCAAAGCCGGGTGGAATAATGCCAGCAAAATAAACTCTTCCTCAAAAAAACAGACAAATGAGAAGTGAGCACGCCCCAATCAACAATGACATGGCCACGGTGGAAGGGGTGTAGATTTTGAAGTTCCACAGCGTGAGCAGCACAGAGGACTTGGAATGGTCTCTGCACACAGAAACATGGTGAGGACAGTGATTATTCAACCTTAGGGCACACATTTTTCTTTGACATACACGGTCAGTCAAAATTATGACCACCTGTCTAATATTGTGTAGGTCCCCCTTCTGCCGCCAACAGCAGCTCCATATGCAACAAACTGCGATGCACTGTGTGTTCTGGCAACTTTCTATCAGAACCTGCATTTACTTTTCAGCTATTTGAGCTACAGTAGCTCATCTGTTGGATCGGACCACAAGGGCCAGCCTTCGCTCCCCACTTATGATAGGTACTGACCACTGGAGACAGGGAACACCCCACAAGTGCTGAAGTTTTGGAGATGCTCTGATCCAGTCGTCTAGCCATCACAATTTGACCATCGTCAAAGTCACTCAAATCCTTATGCTTGGCCATTTTTCATCAACTTTGAGGACAAAATGAAGAAGCAGGAAAACTGGGCAAGCATACAGATTTGAGTGACTTTGACAAGGGATTTTTACCACAGTATACTATTACTAGACATGCAAGCATTTCCCTACACCCTGCCATTAAATATGCTTATCTGTATACCTCAAAATAAGTCCTTTTTACATTTCACTTAGAGATAGTGCAACCATATTGCATTTTAAAGGCTATTATTGTAAAGAAATGCATTTTAATCTGGATATTTTTTAAGGCCAACCCTCTAGTGTGGCATAAACTATTATTTAAAAATGGCTAATCCATTAATTTTTCAAAAGAAAACCTGAACATTTAACTCATGTGTAAAAGAAGGTGAGCAGGTTTTGTTCTTGGCTATTTCTGCTGTTTTGGTAAAAAAAACAGAGCAGATGAAGCACACCTCAAACCTGACAATTGGTATTTCCAAGGTACTATCACTTTTGTTACATGAGTATTTATGCTGATTAAAGATGAAGTTGTCAACTCTGTTACATTGTTTGGCACTAGTAATAGAAAAAAATAATTATTTTTACTGCTCTTTGAATAAATACATTGTTTTGGTTTTGCGAAAGTCTGCCCTGATGAGTCAGTAGATTAGCGGCGCTTATACTTGCTCCCTACTTTTTGTGGGCTAGAAGCAGTTCCTTGTGCAGCTCCTGGTGTGTCCTGGAGGTTTTGATAGGGTTGACATGTAGCCCAGATGTCCCTTCAACTGAGCTGCTGTGGTTGAACTCTGCTTTGATGCCATTATCTGTAAAATACAGTAGAGACAACATCAACACCATTCATAAACCAGGGGTGGGCATTGGGCAACATACGGCCCGCCGGGCACTTCAATCCGGCCCGTGAGTTATTGTTCAAATCAATTCAAAGTCGATTCAGCGCAAGATCTTCAAAGCGTCATGATCTCCCTAACCGTTTAAAGCTAAAAATAAATTGTTGGTACCACTGTGGTTTAATCCGGAGATATAGCATCTCAGAGTTGAATACCTCTCACAGACTATTTTAGTTTTCTAAAAACGATACAGCAATGAGGTAGGACATCCTTGTAGACCAAATCAGGTTATATCTGTGCGCAAATGAAGTTTGCAAATGAATTGACCAAAAAAGGGTACAGAAACAAACCTCCCTGTTAGGATACTAATACCTTGTTTTTTTAAGCAGTGTACAATTTTTCCAAATATTAATCTCAATTGATAAACACTGTTTTTTTTACATTAAATCAGGATTATACAACATTTATTTTATTAATTCCTTTCCTTCAAACAAATGACTTTGCCTGGCTCCATTCATATTTATGTATTTTTTCCAGGGCACAACAGTTACAAGACAACTACTGGCCGAACTTTTTAAAAATGCTTTCCTACCTTTGAAAATGAATTGATTTGTGAAATCTGGCAGCTAGTTTAGTATTAGTTTGAGTTTCTAACAGTAAACAAATAATTAAGAAAAAATGCATGTATTAGGGCAACGCATTTGGATTCTCCATATGGTGGGAGGAAAGAGGTTGCCTAAATATAATTAGTTCATGAAAAATAACAAAATAAACTAATTTATTTTAATATATCACTTGTGTGCTGTTTTTATACCAATGTGCAGTAGCAAGGTTGTGTGAACATGAGGCATAGTATACACTACTGTACTGCCTGAGTAGACAACCAAAAGCTTTGTCTTTGTATCAAACAAACAGAATGTAATAGGATTTGCATATACTTTTGGATAAACTGACATATACTATTGGATAAACTCACATATACTATTGGATAAACTCACATATACTATTGGATAAACTCACATATACTATTGGATAATCTGACCTCTGTCATTGTTGTGATGTGAGTGGGTATTTTGGTTCCGTGTCGTGGTCCTGAGGCCCAGGTTGGGCGTTCTTGGCAGGGCTGGTGGGTTGGGAGGTGTGTTGTGGCTGTTGCCAAGATACGGGCCGCTGTTGAACATGTTGTCCTTGGCCTGGGGGCTGTGGTGCAGGTCAACGGCTTTGACGGGGCAGGGGGGGTTGGAGCTCACAGTGTGGGTCGTGGCTTGGGAAAAGGCTCTCAGGGCTTGGATAGGTTTGAGGGAAGACAGCACCTGAGATTTGGCATGAAGCCACAGCTCCTGCTGCATGCTGAGACACTGCGGGAGGTCCACGTGGGACCGGGGAGGGCAATGGATGGGTGCAGAGGAGAGACAGATTGAAACGATAGAGGGGGAGAGAAGATAGGGTATCCTTAAAGTAGAAATCAATAATTCATTCAATCTAGTGGGCAAATGCTTTACCCATTCAAATCAATGGTTAGAAGGAAGGAAAATAGAACGACTGAGATTACATTAATGACTGAGAAATTATTGCAACACTGACATCATACTGAGAAAAGGAGAAAAGCGCAAATTCTAGTGAAAATTATCAGATGTAGAAATATAATATTTTGAGGATTTGGATAACTTTTTACATTAATATTTTTCAAGAATTGTATACCCCTGATATAGCCTGTCTAAATGTCAACAATGATTATAAATCAAATACAGTTTACATCCATAATATATATACAGAATAGGACAGTCTAATATAATACAATGCATTATCCAGTATAATTAACAAACATACAGTTCTCAATCCAGCATACGTTTTTTTGTACATTGTATTTAGGTGACAATTCAAATACACCAGCAGCACTGTAGTCTCAAGGTATGTACATTTTTGTAAAAAAAGTATCTTTTGACAGGTTTGCATACATACACGAATGTTGAGAAGTACAATGGGGTGATAAATATTTTAAGCAAAATTTTAAGCACCTAAATAAAGAATAGTAGCCTGCATTTACACAAATCATTTTGCAATTGTGGGTTATTCCTTGGGAGCTTTTGCAGTCTAACACAAATACATCTCTTTTAGGACTGCTTTTCTAACACTTACCAGTGATAACAATTTGTGCCCAAATTCCAAAAAATTTAATTAAGTTAGATATAAAACATAGAAAAAGGCTGAATAGATTATTCCAACTTACCTGAAGTGTGTGACTGCTTCATGAAGAAGCTGTTGTCTGAAAACAGTAACCATCCCTCTAACTGATAGACAGCGGCACTGTCACCTGAGAACGGTGGACATGGTACTCATTTACCAGCTGTCCTATATCTGCACATCCTTATTGTCAACACACGAGGGCAGAGTTTCACTAATGTGGGTCAAGCATTGGTTTTGACTGTAATAGTAGCCATAGATCAAGGATGTTTCATGGTGGCAGTTGTCAGGTATGTTAGAAGCAGGTTTAATGTAGACATTTAAAGGCTAGATTTGAATAGATTGTTCTGAGAGGACACAGAGTTGGTCAGAGCAAGCCCACTCAAATGTTCTGGAAAGAAAACATGAGATACTGGTCTGTAGTTTTTTACATCAGAGCAGTCAAGTGTTGTATTCTTCAAAAGTGACTGACCATTAACCTGTCTTACAGTTGTGGATTAGTGGCCTAGTCCTATGAAGTCTTTGCCCATTTACTTCTCACAAATACACTATTTCCCAAATAAAACCAATGTCACTTCACTCTGCCACTACACTGGGACCACTCACAGGTGTAGGCTGTCTCTTCTCATAATAATAATAATGATAATAATAACAATACATGTATTTTATATAGGGCCTTTAAAAGTTGCTTTCTCAAAGCGCTTTACAGGCAGACATAACAACAGAGAAACTCCACACTCGTACACCTGGTTCAGGCCCGTCTGTGAAACTGCACATAATAACATCATAATGAAGTTTAACACCATAATGAAGTTTAACACCATAATAAAGTTTAACACCATAATGAAGTTTAACACCAGAATGAAGTTTAACACCATAATGAAGTTTAACACCATAATAAAGTTTAACACCATAATGAAGTTTAACACCATAATAAAGTTTAACACCATAATGAAGTTTAACACCATAATAAAGTTTAACACCATAATGAAGTTTAACACCATAATGAAGTTTAACATTATAATAAAGTTGTTCAGCATTAGGCCAGATCACTGTTGAAGAGGTAGCCTATAGGAAGGTTGTCAGGGCCCTGGCAGTGTGGAGCTAGGAAAACAGCATTAGTGACTGAGCTAATGCAACTAGCCAATGGTTGTGTTCCCTGCTCGTGCCATAAAAGCCCAATTTACCCCAAATGCCTTACACCACATGGTGTTCAAACTTAATTTCCATTCATTTCCAATTAATGCTTTCATAATAATAATAATAACTTTATTTTTATATAGCGCCTTTAAAGTAGCTTCTCAAGGTGCTTTACATAGTAAAACAAAACTCATTTAAAATACCACAAACACAGGGAAAAAATAAAATCAAGTGAAAGCTAACTTAAAGAAATGTGTTTTTAAATGAGATTTAAAAAGACTTAGTGTCTGTGCATCTCTACTATATGGAGGGAGTGCATTCCAAAGCCTAGTAGCATGGGAAGAGAAAGCCCCGTCCCCCACAGTGCGCAATCGAGTCTGTGGGACTGTCAACAGACCAGCTTGTGAGGAGCGTAAGTGACGCTTTGCTGTGTATGGGATTAAAAGTGCAGACAGATACTGAGGGGCCAAACCATGCAGTGCCTTATATGTGAGCATAAGGATTTTAAAATCAACTTGGAACCTGACCGGGAGCCAGTGCAAAGCCTTCAAAATCGGTGTAATATGCTCATTTCTCCTGACTCCAGTCAGGATCCTAGCAGCAGAATTTTGAACACCTTGAAGTTTGCATCTACTAACTGTGCCTCTACTAGGACATGCTTAAAACCCTCCATCACTGGTGTTAAACCAGCTCCACAGAGGGCCTAGTGTGCAGGGTTGTTTTTACCTTGAAGCTGATTGGATCACTAATTGGTTTAAACTTCCCCTCACCTGGCAGCCTGATTCTTAATTGGGCTCTAATTGATGGGAAAGACCAACATACACTAGGCCCTCTGAAGAACCAGTTTGAAAAATGTGCACTATATCATTTTGCCACCTCAACTCTTTATTCAATTTATTTGGTTTCTATTCAATCCCACACCAACGAGAGGGCTGCTCCTGCTAGCCAGGTCAAGTTTATTTTTTGTCCTGGCTCTCTAAAATGGGAATTGGTTAGGACAGTCTCCTTCAAATTTTCCAAATCCAAATGAACGCATTGGAGTTCGCTCCAATTAAGAGGGTTTACTCAGCAACTAAAACTGTTATGTAAAATTATAAGGCAAAAACCAATAGTTTAATAATTTTTAATTGCAACATGAATAATCATACATTTTATTAAGAAATCAACATGTCAATGAGGGTGTATTATAGAGTAGCCACATACATAATTATCTTTCAAAACAATGTAATAGAGCAAGATCTTGAAAAAAGAAGGATCTGGAAAAAATCCACTTTGACAAAAGTATTTTACAGATTAAAGCAAATCAGACATAATGATGACGATAAAAACCAGAGAAAAATGTTAACAGCTTTTGATCACATGAGAATTTCTAATCAAACCGAGGCTGGGTCTAACCATGACACCTTTGAAGATTTTGATATTAAAAGTCAGAGATACAAAAGCACAATCCTACTGTTACACTTGCAGTGCTATCATTACACACCAAAAGGAACAAAAGTAGTCTGTAGGATTACATTAACATATTGTACCTGAGCATCAGTTCATCATGCTAAATCAAAATCGATTCTAGTGCCATGTTTTCCTCAAGTTACTTAAACAAGATTTAAACACCTCAGACTTGATAATGAAATGACAGGGGTGAAATGGTACTGTTAGTACATTAGAAGATTTGGCACAATTTCCCTGGGAATGATGAAGACAAAAGATAAAAAGATCTTGGAGAGAATGAAAATGACAATAGAGAAATGTATAAACAAGAATGGTCTCCACCTAGTCAGTCTATTCACTCAACACCCAAACCCACCACCAGTGCACCAAATGTTGATGTTATACAGCTCATGCTGGTCTAGCACAAGTCATTACACCACACTCTTTCCCTCAGTCAGTACTGGCTGAATGTACATCAGAACAGGAAGAGTGAAAGTGCAATCATTTTTATTTTTATCACATATGTAGTTTAATTCACAGGAGAGAATAAACTGTCAAATAGTGTAAGAAACCTAAAAATGACTTTTGGTCAGTCACTTTTAACAACACTATAGGTAAGGTGCTTAAACCATCTTTATGATTGAAAACGTTAAACAATTACACATTGAACAAGTTAAAGTGAACCGTTAAGCCCATCAACATCCCCGTCTCCTAGGTGCTTAGAAAAGTCTCCTCGTTTCCTTTAGAGGCTGTGACTCGTACTAGCATGAAGGTTAATCAGACAAAGCGGAAGCAAATTCTCTCACACCACTGAATCTGGCCTCCTCCTGACATGGCGCAGAAAACATCTTGCAAAGCCAATCATCTGGGTTCAATGTCTAGGCATGTATCTGATTTCCAAGGGAGCTCCTCTCTTTGGCACCCATAGAGGGACTGCTAAGACGTACAACTCCCATCTGGCCCTACACTATCTGTGGGTGCTAAAAAATAGTATTGGATCAAAGAAGGGAGTCAAGCCTCCCATGTGATGAGGTGCGTCACAGTGGCCAGTGTTCAAGTACCCGTCATGCCATTTCCGACTATGCCTGGGAGGTCTGTCAGGAGTGGCGCAAAGGCTAGATAGGTAAGTCAGACACAATAACTTTGTCAGATCATTCTCGTGTGACACATTGTGCAGGTTGGGCGCCTGTAAATTGAACCACAGTTGTATAATTGCCAAATATGTATCCATATTTAACCATCTGTACTGAAGAGGGTTTCCGAATAGGCTTAAAGGGAAATTGGAACTGACAAATTTGGTAGGGATAAAATAAACAAATAAAAAGAAGTGAAAATGAAATCGCACAAGAGGCAGGGCTTCTGGTGGGCTTATGTTTCAACTGGCCTTGGTTAAGGCAGCATGATTATAGACAAAGGTTATAGATATTATCAGATGGGTTCCAATATTGACAACACCTGAAGACATTTGACACAGACAACACTTGTTAACCACTTAACTGGTAAATGTCCCCACAATACAGTAAGGTAACAATTTTATTTTCCCTTTTAGACCAGTTTGTGGACAACATCGATACGCAAATAATTTCCCATGAACCCTTACCATACAAAACTAAAAGCATTTTTTAAATGACTTATCGTGGAAAAATATTATTCTTTATATACAACCTCTCAGTTGTACTGTGCCATGGTGTTCTGACAGATATCACCTATAGATACCTTCTTATGAACACTAGGTTGGAAACTAGCTTGCAAAATACTATACTGAAAATGTACTGTAAAAACAACTATTTCCCCTCATACTTCCATGTTGCTCTGATTCAAATGGCTTGTATTGGTTAAAAAGCATTATATTATCTGGAAGAGAGCTACAATTAATGATATGACAAAATAGACTACTTCCTAACCTCAACCAACAAATTGATTAATACATTAATATTTTGATGAATAAATAATTCAAATTTGGTCTGCAGTAAACAAGCTGTTAAATACAGATACAGCTATGTTTGCATTAAAACATAATCTAACCTTTATTGTAAGTAAATGCCAAATGTGTGCAAATTGAGTGCATATCTCAAAATGCCATTAACTACACTACAGAGCATTACAGTGTCCAGTAACTACACTACAGAGCATTACAGTGCCACAAACTGTATATTGCCACCTTAGTCCAAAGGTGAAACATGAAGGTACACCTCCCTACAGACAGAATATATTCACCTCAAAGCATTCAGTTGTACCATGGCTCGATTTAAGTTGACAATGTCTAGCTTTGAGCAATCATTGAGCTGAGGACGAATGCATGAATTTACTTTATTTCAAGTCAGACACAAAGCACTGCCAATATGGGAGTGCTGGATTAAATTTAGTTTGTCTGACCATCGTTCTAGAAGCCAGGCTGTAGATGCAATCAAACTAACTAAAAACTAGAACAGCCAGAGACCAGCTAAAAGGATCGCACACACCTGGTGGCCTCCCCACTTTCCTCCAACATCGGTCACATGACATATCAGCTGGGTTCCAACTACAATAAAGTACAAGAGATTTTAAGGTCCAGACATGATTTGTGAGGAGTTGTCCAATTGGTTTCAGGGCCCATGCAGAAAGAAGAAACATTTCAGAGTCTGTTTTATGTTGTTTGGATAACCTACAGCTATTCTTGAATCGTGATCAGGCAAATATAAACACAATAATCTTCCACGAAACATTGTGCTAATTGCCCAAATACAAGTCACTTTCACAACGACAAGAATTGACAGTTCGCTAAGAAGACTAGCATTTAGACTCTGACATCCTGCATGGATGCTCTAGCTGTTCTGGTTAGTAAAATGGTATAACTTCAGTGAAGGCCAGAGCCAAACCCAAATTTCTCAAATATTAGAGGCCTATTGCCTTTGTTGGAGTGGATTAGAAGTATATCGTGGTCAGCATGTAGTTGGACTGGCTGTTATTGGGGGATATCAAGGCTCAAGTAAAGAATCAACTTTGGGGGTTAATAAGATTGTCAGAAATTCACAGTGCCAATACAAAACACACTTACAAACGACCACCCACATGCATGCTAGGACATCCATCCTCCATAACAACATCACCGGGCAAACATAAAAATAGAGCCATTTTAACCATTAACATTGAACTAGTCTTCTACATTACAATGGAATCGAACATCTGGAAGGAAATGTGCACATTATTTTTTTCTCACAGCGTAGGTATTGCAGCTCCAATTAGCAGGGTTTCTCGCAACGCACAATCACTGGTACCAAGTACAATAGATTGGATAAGACCTCTTCAAAACCCACATTCAGAGTGTAGTCACCGGAATTGATGCTAATTGAGTGGAAAAAAATGTTCCAGCGTTTAAATAATGTTCAGATATTTCTCTGTAACACGGCATGATTCTCCAATGTATCCAATCCATTGGATCCGTCAGTGTCGGAAAGAGGAACATTTGTCCAATCAATACTACAAGAACAGAACAAATCTGCATAACCCTGAATGTGTCATTTAAAAGGTCAAACCAATGGGTCATCAACAAAACAGGTCTTTACCTCCTTCAGAGATGGGGGCTCAGGTAAAGGAGATCACTTTAGATAGACTACCAGAGCCTTGCATAACAACACCAGGTTTCAAAACGGAGGCAGATTAAGTCTTGGATACTAATAAAATGGGCAGACAGTGGTGGAGCAGTAGGAGCCGCGGCGAGCTGAGGAGGTGGTCATTTGAAGGCTGACTGGAGGTTCTTGAAAGCAGCCTGCCTCTGCTTCTTCTCCTCCGCCTGTTTCTTCTTCTCCTCCTGCTCCTGCCGGATCTCAGCCTCAAACTGGCTGCTTGCAGTGACGGCTGCTACCTGTAAAAAGTGAAAAAGCGAGCAATGCAATAAGCTGTCAATTCAACAATGTCAATAAGTAAATTCAAGGTGTGGTATTTTTCCCTTGTTCATTGAAAAAAAAAAGGGAGAGTCAAGACTGGAAAATGTGTGGAAAAGTCATGACAATGGGACTTGCAAAACAAACCTCTGACAAACAAACGTTTAACTCACTTTGGCTTCAAAGAAGGTCTTGGCTCCCTTTACTCCCTCAGTGGACACGTCAATCTCTGAAAGTCGAGCCAGAACACTGAGGCCACTGTCCTCTGCTAACTCCCCTGCTGATGCCTTCCTGAAGATCAGGAGGAACTGAAAGGAGAGAGCAAGGTCTGTCAGGCAACTCATATACATACATTATGTTTTTAAAATCATGGTACAAGCAGCAAAATGGATCACATGAAAACAGATGAAAAGCCCTACTCACCTCAGACACAAACATAATTTGGAACAGGTTAAACGTGAGGGACCATGTGTGGTTTCAGTGTTCTCACCTCTCTGAAGCTCAGCTTGTTGTCCAGGTCCTCATCCACCTCCTTGATCATGTTCTTCAGACCTAGATGAGTCTGCGGAGCCCCCAGCTTCTCCATCATCAACTTCAGCTCCATCAGATCTATATAGCCATCCTTTCCCACATCGTACCTGGAGACACACGCAGAAAGTAAAACAGATGTGTTTAACTCAAATCCCAAGAGGCAAATTAATAATAAAAATAATAATGATAATAATAATAAACTTGATTAGGTACAATTGTGTGAATAGTTCTTGCCGCCACTAGTAGTCCGCACGTTTCGGTACCTTACTTGTGTTTGTAGTGTAAAAACTCTGGGAGTAGAGTCACCCTGAACAGTTTGTCCATTCATTCCTATGGGACCTTTTTTTAATGATAATATTTCAGAACCATTTTACAAAACCTTCCAGAACATAACCGAAACATGATCGGGAACAAGCCGCACGTTTCGGTACCTTACTTGTGTGTGTAGCATTAAAACTCTGGTAGTATGGGACTTTTTCAACACAAAAACAATGATATTTCGCAAATCATTTTACGAAAACTTCCACAAAACAATAGCAACTCGATCGGGATCGAGCCGCACGTTTTGAAACCTTACTCGTGTATGTAGCTTTAAAACTATGCGAGGAGTAGGGGGGCAAATTTATTGCTATAACTTTTATTATATATACATATATATAATGTCGGATAATAATATGTGTTCCTTGAACACTTAATAATATTAATAATAATAATTATATATATTATAATAATATGTTGAACATTTTAATAATTATGGACTGAGCATAATATTACATACAACCACTAGATGGGACTATAACAAAACAACATTCACCTGAGCAGCCACTTCCTGATTCTGTAGTTTCCAGGTTTCATACTTTTAGCCAAGATAAAAAAATAGCAGCCTCATTCTTTCTATTTGCCTTGCTTGGCACTTGTTAAAGGCACATCTGCATTTCAAATAAAGGCCACCTTTTGAGTTCAATGGCTTAGGAAAGGGCTAGATAAATGTAACCATCTTAGAAATTGAGAGGCTTATGAATATTAGGACTAGGTGAAAAATGCATACAAATTATATTGTTTAACCAGACAAGGACCTCTATAAAATTATTTCATTTTCCTAAGAATAATTCCCCCCGTAGTATTTTCCCATGTCTATATCTTTTTCTTCTTTAAAATTACAACTATTCATAGAAATAAAATACTAAATTGGATATTGAAATGCAATGTCCAGTGTCCAGTAAAAGTATGTAACCCTTACGAATTACATGGATTTTCACATATATTGGTGATCACATTTTTTATCTGATCATTAGCTGATCATTAGTCACCACATTAGAAAACCAGTATGCTTAGACTAATAAACACACAAATCATTGTATTTTTCTTATACAATACCTCATTTTAAAACATTATCCATTTAATTCCAAAGGATTTACATACTTTGTGCCACTGTACAGTATATGAAACACAACTGACATTTAGAAGCTACAGAGCCAGCACTGAATGAGAGTTAAGAGGCATACACTGAGATGTCTTTTAAAGATCGATAATTCTCATAGATAACGAAGTTACAAACTGAACATTAAAAGCTATGTTTTCATACTGTCTTGTTAAATAAACACATTGTCACATGTCAAGCTAAGATTCTAATCACAACGTATCAGGAATAAGCATGAAGCTTGTAAACCCTGTAGTAAAACTATTTAAAAATGACTGTAAAATAAAAGGTTTTATACTTTAATAAAGACGAATATGCATTTTTTTACTTGATGTTAAAAACCTTGTGGTCGTTGTGCCCCCTCAGAAATTCAAAACGGACCTTTCCTGGAAGTGGCATGACAAAGAAGGTGGGGGCGTATTCATCTTAGTCATGAATATCTACATTGAGATAGGAAGCTGAAGTCGCAATACCCTAGTTACAGTAGGCTATTAATCTTTAAAGAGAAAATAATCCCCTGCTATTTTTACACCACCTGAACTTTTACTTGTCTACGTGGGCTGTACACTACTGAGATCTAACAAAGCTGGACTTTTCTACATGCTCTAGAAAAGAAGAATTGCACCATGAGGACATTCAAAATGTTCATTTCAACTCTATATAGATCAGGGACAGATTTAACCTAAACCAGCCACTAAGAACAGGATAAGGGCAAAGTATGCATCCATGAAAACCAACAGGTTGGCACTAGCCTGTCTGCCCAAACGGCCTGAGGATGTGATGTGGTGTGTGCGCGCAACAGTACAGAATGTTTTGGAATGGGTCTGGGAGTAAATGCCAGTAAGGTCCAATCGTGGCTGTAACCACATGTATATACATGCAGCACTGCCTCTTGTATGGCAATCATTGCTCTAGTTTCATTAATAACATATAAATAACATGTGTGTACAACAACAAGTAGTACAATTAGACTGTATTTTTTCCCTTAACAGTTTTGTAGCATTAACAGTACAAGGATTACTCGTATTACAGCTTTAAAAAGTTGTGAGGTTTATTACTAGGTTGTTTACGCTGTAGTTGGCATTGATGAGGAAGTTGCAATGCATGATGCTGTTGTAATAATTCCATTCAGGGCAGCAGATGAGGCTGTGAGGAGAGGACCAAACTTGTAGGCAGGACTGCATTGCATTATAACCAGCTGGTGTTTTCTGTTAGTACAGTAGATCAGAACAGTTGTGGATGGGTATAGCAGCACTGCAAAGTCCTGTGAAAGGCTTCAAATTGCCCAGAGCTTTTGTATGGTAACACTCTGTAAACGTGGCAACTGTCAGAATAAAACACTGTGTTTAAGTAAGTATTTGAACAGCACTAAAGGTTAGACTCATTTGTCCAGTTCTCCTTTTATGGGGCAAAGTGTTTTGTATAAAGGCCACTCATTGATTGATTGTTATAAGTTATCATTGTGTTACTGTATGATTCACTGTATGATTCTGAATCATTGATTGATTGTTATAAGTTATCATTGTGTTACTGTATGATTCACTGTATGATTCTGAATCATTGATTGATTGTTATAAGTTACAGTACATGCAAATATCACCATTTTTTACAGCATGTCCAGACCTACTTCTTCTCTTTAACTCTGAAAGCTGAACAGACTTGCATAGATTCTTAAGGTTCCACACATGCCCATACTCGTCCTTCCTGTAAGCATGCATGCATGCATGCATGCATCTAGTGAATTCTACGACAGCAGATTTTAATGATATGTGCTTTGATTCCAAGTAGCCACATTTTATTTTGGGCGTAGGTTTGCTCGTTGCAGAATGACAATTTGAACCGGTTGTTCAAGATTAAACATTTTCATTCCAATTAGTGTAGTCTACTTTTCCCAACTCTCCAAGGGCAATAACTTCCTTTTAAACAGCATGATGTTGCCTATGAACTGTAGCCCAAACTACAGCTTCCATAACAAGGGAATCAGTCAAGAGTTCACTGAATCAAAACACAATCGCTCCAAATAGAACCTGGACTTTTGCCAGTGCAAGCTGAAGTAACATTAAGATACGTTTCACACGCTGATTTTAACAGCAAAAAAGAGCAGCAATAAGAATCAACGTTCCCTTGAATCTGCGTCCATGGCAGGAATGAAGGAAGTTGACACTAATGAGACGTGTCTGAGCATTCTGGAAAGAACAAGCTACAAAGGGCCTAATGTTATCATAGCCAATGAGGAAGTGCAAATGGTCCAACTTCCTGAATCACAGTGGTTTTTCAGCAAAAGTATAAGCTTGAGGTAGAATATCCCTATTTGGTCATGACAGACTCACACTTGTCAGCACTTGCAAATGTTAAAGGTTTAGCCAACTCAAGGGCTTTTCAAAATGTCTACACTTCACCTTTAGGTTTCGGAGCTAAACAAATGACTAACAGAATGGGCTTGAATCGCTGCTGTGCAGCTGCTGCTTGAGAATAATTCTTACATCCGTCTATACACACACACACCGTTAATACTAAGTAGGCCGATATTCTTGAGTATTTATTTAAAAAAGAAAAACTGTGGATTATGTAAATGCTGTTCTCATGTAAAACTAAATATTAGTTTTACCATTGTATCTTTCTCATTTTAATGTAGATGCCTCGATCCTTTAATAAAAAGCCAGATGTCTGGAAGGCTTTTGAAAGTCAATTTCAAATGACACCATTTCATGTTATAGAATTATAATAAATACATTTAGGCGTTATACAGTATATGCAAGCCAAAATAACTTCTAATTAAAACCTTGTTATACAGTTGTCATGAAATCTATTTGAATGTAAATGCAAGTTGACAATGTTGACCATTTCATGTGAGAAAACGGCAAACAGATAGCAATGGAGAGAGGCATGTGGACCACAATGCACACTGACATTTTAAATGTGTCCCTCAAGTAAAAGACGAGTGCCCACCCCTTGAAAAGGCTATGAATGAACAGGCTAATTAACATTAGAGGCACGGCTCAGAGGGTTTCTGGCTGTGGGAAGTCTGCAGCAAACTTGCCACACACAGCCTACATCAGCTGGTGAGCTGCAGACAGACAGACAGCTCTGGCTCCACCTCTGACCTGATAACGCTGGTCTAGAAATCATTGGTGCTATCAAGCCCAAAACATACTGCTAAAATTAACTAATCACTCAAAAAATCCTGAATATAAATTTAGTAAGTGTTTAATAATCATTGAAAGCCCCAGTTTAATACTAAATTACATTTGAGACATAACCATTTTTTGAGACATAACCGGAGATCCTCATGTTTTGTATCGGGATACAAACCAGGTTGTTGGTCTCGAGCTAATGTTTGTATTCTGTCTGACAAACTGTTTTATTGTTATATGGACAGTAAATGTAGCAATTGCACGAGACATGAGAATGACATTCACAACTTTCAGAAACTCTCAAAGTAAAATGTTCCCCCCCAGCTACGTCCTCTCACCATGGATCGCAATGGATCCAAAAGACAAGAGCACGGGTACAAAACAAAAACAGAGAAAGTTCTGAATTAAAATGCCGATCCTTCTCCCCATTGCTGGCTGAAACCCGCCTTCATGAGACAGAGGCACTTCCGCCCACTGAGCTTTGAGGTGGGAAAAGGCTGGGTCAGGGTCCTGGGAAACTGAGGATCTCTTCTCTGCGCTGGCCTCCACCCCAATGTTGCAGCAGAGGCTGCATCGAGTTAAACAATGTGTCGCTCAGTAAGCCAATAGCATGACACGACAGATCAAATTAAGCTGAAAAAACAACTGAGATGTAGAGCAAAGGGCTTTATTTGGTTGGTAATGAAACCAAAGACTTGTAGTAGTTTCCCCAAATAGCGCATTGTATGGTTAAGATAGACTTCTAGCAAACATGTGTACAGCTATATGGAAAACACTATTTAGTGAATAATTTTTTTAGGCTCAAGATTCAAAACATCTATTAAGTGACTAATCCGAGAAGGTATCACTCAGCGAAATCTAACTTCTTGAAATAAGCCTCTGGCGTAGATGACTCAAAATCCTGTCTTCTACAGTAAAAACTAGCAGATGTGTCACAATGATCATTCCAGAAACCTGCACTTCCTTTAGCTGTCACTTCCATTCTCTGCAGCCAATGACTGGAACATACTACACGACTATTGAGACACTCATCACACATCACTAACCAAACAGTCCCTGGACATCCCTGTCTCATAGCTAGCTGTGTCATAGGGAGCTGCAGAAAATACAACCATCAGTATGTTGGGATTAGATTAATATTAACATTGCAAATAACATTTAACAAAAACTGTTCTAGTTAGTTCATAAGGAAATGTTTTTGATTCTCTGAGTTTAAGGGAATTTTCAATCATTATTTCTGTAACGACAGAAATGAAAAAACACATTTGTCTCTGGTACCATTAGTTGGAACGAAATCAAATCCAGGACAGTCCACTGAGGACACAGGAATAGGTGTTTGGGCACTACGGTGGGAATGGTATTTTTCTCCCTTGTTCAGCCACTATGGTCTCCTGGACGTCAGAGGATTAGAGACCATGTGACTAATTATGTAGATGTTAAGCACAGACCGGATCAGCTGTGAGTGGTTATCTTTAGCATGGGGCTGGGTATGACAACCGAGGTACTGACGGCCTGTGGGGCAGTGTGGTACTGGTAGAGGTGATGTGGAAGGGCCTGTGGGGCAGTGTGGTACTGGGAGAGGCGACGTGGAAGGGCCTGTGGGGCAGTGTGGTACTGGGAGAGGCGATGTGGAAGGGCCTGTGGGGCAGTGTGGTACTGGGAGAGGCGATGTGGAAGGGCCTGTGGGGCAGTGTGGTACTGGGAGAGGTGATGTGGAAGGGCCTGTGGGGCAGTGTGGTACTGGGAGCGGTGATGTGGAAGGGCCTGTGGGGCAGTGTGGTACTGGGAGCGGTGATGTGGAAGGGCCTGTGGGCATTGTATCCTTACTGATCCTTACCACCAAAACCTTATTAATGTATGTGAGCCACAAACAAGTGGTCAATGAAAATGGACATTAATCCATAGAAATGCTGTTTGTGTAGGAGATGTTCAGCTTTTAACTCAAAATGCATAATGTGATGCAATTATGCAATTTCTTTTATAGTGTTAATTTCATACCGATGGAATGAATACATTACCATAAACCAGGGTTAGTCAACTCTAACCCTACGATGGCCAGAGCCTGCTGGTTTTCTTTTCTACCTCATCATTAATTAACCCAGATTAGAGAGTTGCAATGAAAACACAAAGTGGATCTGGTTTCGAGGGCCAGAGTAGACTATGCCTGCCATAAACCAAACAAATGAAAGTAACGCACAAACTGTCAAATTGGAGAGCTGATCAAATGTACAATGTTCTTATATTGGCTCAGTGGGTAGGGAGTCAGACTTGTAGTCAGAAGGTTGCCAGTTCGATTCCCGACTGAGCCAAATGTCGTTGTGTCCTTGGGCAAGACACTTTACCCTAATTGCTCCCAGGTCGTTGCTGTAAATAAGAAATTGTTCTTAGTCAACTTACCTGGTTAAATAAAAGGTAAAAAAAAAAAAAAGTGTGGAGTACAATCGAGACTGCTGTAAATCTGTTGGGGCTGTAAGCCAACTGGAGTGTGTCCAGGGTGTCTGGAATGACAGGCTTCCCTTGTGCCACAAACAGCCTTTCAAAAGAAGACTGGCTTCAGGATGATAGTTAGTTAGATAAGTTACCTTTGTGGGACTCCAGTAGCCAAGTTGAAACATGTTGCTTTTACAGACTAGGAAAGGGGATCATGTCAGCAAAAACACCACCTAGCTGGTCAGCACATGCTCAGAGAACACGCCTTGGTGCACCGTCTAGCCGCAAACACTAAATGTTTACCGATTTAAAGGTTCTACAGGCAGCGCAGCAAACTTAGTCACAGCCTTATAGTACACCTGCGTAAATGGACAGTAAAAATCCTGGTCAACATGAGAGCACTACAAATTTGGTCAGCACAATTTTGCTTAGACACCAATTAAGTAAATTCTAAAAAATAACAAACAAATCTTAATATAGACTACAATGTTGAGTGAAAAATAAACAACAATAATGTCAAAGATGAAAAGCAGGAGGCAGGAGAACCAATGAGGCAGGTGAACAACAGCCATGCCCACAATTGCACATTTCTTTTCAAAGTTGTCAAGATGACACAAGTCAACATACGGACATAAAAAGCAACATTACAAAACGTGTATTTGAACAAATAAGCCTCATTACTTACCACACAGATCGAAATTAAATAGAATCCCTCCGTTTATCTCCAGGACAGATTTTGCACAAAATAAATCCTCTTGCTTCAGAGGGATTTTGATTAAGTAGTATAAAGAAACAAAAAAACGTACTAAGTGGACGATAGCATAGAACTAATCTCAGAGAGTTTGGAGGGACACCACTTAAATCTGGGATGAGGACAGTAAGCTCCCTCTGTCTCATGTGGCCAAAACAGGGGGTATGGTACAAGATTAAGACGAATGAGACGGAAGCAACATCCAGACAGTTGGGATAAAGTCATGATGCTAATGCAATGGCTAATTAACTGAGATGGTTCTCTGGCATTTTTTGACTAATCTGAAAAGTAGATAAGATTCCACTTTGCCTTCGGCAGTGTGCACTGGTACGGTCCTCAACTTTAGCAAATCATACCAGCGGAAGGACACAACATAACATCCATGCTGCAGCAAGATCTCAGCTCACATTTTGAGTTTCATACAGTACAGTGAGATTTAGCTAATGGGATCTTCTGTGACTCATTGCTGAGCCCTCGTCCTCCAAAAAACACGACTCCTACAACACATTTACTGTACATTTTTCCAGCATTCTGACACATCTAGCCAACCTATCCTTAGTTTCAGTACATTAGCTCTCTCGTTCTGCCACCTCGTGTTTTCCTAGACTGGCCCTCTTATCTCTATACTCGTAACTAGACAAGGGAGTGCCGTTAATACCATCTATCAATTTAGCTCAGTCTTCTCCATAATCCCTACCAGATTTATTGTGTACAAAACAGAGTAGTAGCTTAGTGTGTATAGTGGGAAATGAGTGACACACTCCAAATGTAGCAGATCCCAGAAGATATGGCCTTGTCTGTGGATCTAGCTTTTCTCTGACCTAAATATCTATGGCACTAAAGACCCTGAAGCATCTGCACATACGTGGATCCCAAGCACGTGTTCACTGTCTCTTTACACCCTGGCTTGACTTTTATGTACATTCACCAGCCACTTTATTAGGTCCACCTTGCTAGTACTGGATTGTACCCGCTTTTGCCTTCAGAACAGATTCTTCATGGCATAGACTCAACAAGGTCCTGGAAACATTCCTCAGAAATTCTGCATACCTTAGTAGTAACAAGTCTTTGAGTTACTGTTGCCTTTCTATCAGCTCAAACCAGTCTGGACATTCTTCTCTGACCTCTGCCATCAACAAGCATTTTTGCCCAGAGAACTCTTTCAGACCATTCTCTGTAAATCCCAGTAGATTAACACTTTCTGAAATACTCAAACCAGCCCATCTGACATTAAAAACCATGCCATGTTAAATAACCTTCCTTTCCCATTCTGATGCTTGGTTTGAACTTCAGCAGCAGATTGTCTTGACCATGTCTACACGCCTACAGTGATGCTTGAAAGGTCATATTTATGGAGAAATATTGAAAATGGGTCCACAAGCTTTGAAGAACTGCTGTAGATGCATTGGCTTGCTGCCATGTAATTGGCTGGTTAGATATTTGTGTTATCCAGATGATGAACAGGTGTACCTAAGGAAGTGGTTCGTGGGTGTATATTCTTACGCAACCCCTCTGAAGCAACTCATAGTTTCATAGTGGGAAAGTAATTTTTGCAAGGCCCGGTAGCCAATGTTTGCAAATATTACGAAAGATATTTAGACTCCCTGTCTGTGTGTTTGGTATTATACCCAAAATGCTTGCCTGCTGTGTGACACTCCTGCATTTTCAACAGCCTACCGTTAAAACAGAGCAGATGTGTGTACACTACAGTCCCAGACTGCAACACAACTTCCGCTCATGGCTGCAGAATTGAATTAGGGGATGGCGACTGGCCAGCAACAGTGTGAAAGGCAGCTATGTACAGAAACGACATTTTAGTCATTTCGCAGACGCTCTTATCCAGATCGACTTACAGTGAGTGCGTACATTTAAGAGAAACTAGGTGAAACAATCAACTCAGTAGTAAAAACTTTCAATATTTGAAACAATGAATGTGAAAAAAACAGTGCTGGAAGAAGAAAATACACAAAACATTTTTTAAAGACATGAGGTTTCTAGAATCTATCCAGAAGGTAAGGTAAAGGTACTTTATTTGTCACATACACGTAGCGAAATTCATTCTCTGCATTTAACCCATCCCTCAAGGGAGCAGTGGGCAGCCATTTACAGCGCCTGGGGACAAACTCCAGATCTAAGCCAGTGCCTTCATCAGGGTTTTTTTGATGATGGTGGGGGAAACCGGAGCACCAGGAGGAAACACGGGTGAACATGCAAACTCCACACAGAAAGGCCTGGGACGACCGGGGATCGAACCCAGAACCTTCTTGCTGTGAGGCCACAGTGCTATCCACTAGGCCACCGTGCCTGCCAGAAGCTGGGTCCATAGGCTTACTGAATAGTTGGCAATAGTTAGCTCCCACTCTCTGCCCAGTGTATGTTCATGTCACCATCCACAACCAACTACACTACAGCTAATAATGACAACCACAGATTTCTTGATGCTACCAGCTGACTCTAATGGCATTTTGCATTTAGCAGTCCCTTTTACTTCACTGGACAATCTCTAAATGTTAAGCAAAGACAACTACATCAAATTTAGGGTTGCATAATTCCATTCTGGGCTTGTCAACATAGGATAAATTGCCTTGCTCAATGACAGAATGACATTTAGCACAGTTGGGATTTAAACCGCCAACCTTCCGACTACAAGTCTCAGTCCCTAACAACTGTGCCATCTGATCCCCAGAATCCCTCAGTCAATGACTACAAAACAATTTTAAGTGTTTTACAAAAGAGGCAGTGATTGGTAGATGGGTAAAAGTAAAAAAATCAGACACTAAATCTCTTAAATTGTGATCAAGTTAATCATTATTTTGAGGGGACATATTAGTCAAGAAACTTTACAACTTGACAATGCTTGAAGAAATGAATACTGGGTAAATATTGCACAATGCAGGACTGCAAATTTAAGAGTCTGCTTTAATCACTGCCAATGTTGTTTCTAATGTGTTTTGACCAATGGGGGTAAATAAGCATGTATTCAGGGTGTATTGGTAGAACACATTTTTGGCCCAACTTATGTGAAATTCAGCCCCTGGGTCACAAAAAGTAAACAAGACCCTAGCTAACCGCACCCTGAACACAATAGACCATGTGCTGCAAATTCAGCCATCAATGATTTACAGTTTAGTCTGACCTAAATGGTATGGACAACAACCTTGTTCTATAAACATTAAATTTGGAGAAAAAAAAAACGAAGATAGCTGGAAAAGTACACTTCTATCAAGAGACTGCGGCTGATTTCAGAATTGCATATTCTTTCACAAAAATCCCTGTTTTTGCATATAGCAATTATCTACAGCTTGTTATATTATTCTTCAAAAACTGAGAAAATTGGACCTTTTCCCTTAAGTGTTGTAACTGATTTTCATCCAACACCTAAAAATAAAGCATTGATGTTTTAAAATCTTAGTAATTAAGTCCTATTAAGTTCCTTTAAGAACTGCATATGGGTGCAGGTAACTCCTCTCAGTATTTCATCAAAGACTTTTCAGCCAGGAACAACTGAGTGGAACGCAGCCAATGGTGTTGCCAGAACTTGATATGGGTAATGTGTGACAAATCACCCACTGTATTGTACATAGGAACCACTGTCAGTGACAGAATACTGATCAGGTGAGAGAGATGTCTGGTAGACAGTTTAACAGAAGATTCTGAGCAAATAATTAAAACAATAATTGGTCCCAGGCTACTCGATGAGTTATCATAGCGTGCCGTGCCCTGTGAAACAGTATCCTAAAATGCATTATTTTCTATCCAAAATTACTGTCATGCCGTAAGGTATAAAGTACAGTAACAATTCTATGGGATTCAAGTAACAAGAGTCTTTTCGAATTCAGAGCTTATATTTTACAGCCTAATGCAATTGGTGTCTGGCTAACCTTGTCCCAAAGCTATGAGTCTGGCCTTGTCTGGAATACATTCCAACGCATGAGTATGGAATACATTCCATTCAATGTTGGCCTTGTGAAAGCTACCATGAGAGTGACTTGCCAAGTAACGTGTTTGTCATAAATAAACTTTAGCCAATAACAAAAGGGATGATAATAACAATGACATACGAAGAGGGGAGATTGGCAGAGTGCTAGCTATCGAACAACCAATTCGTTCGTATAAGCTACTGAAGAGCAAAGCTCCACCAGACCTGAAAATTTAGGCAGAAGTGTCTGGGAACAGGATTGGGCAAGGATGAGTATGGGATGATTCCACTATCAAGGATTACCAGGGCCAGTGCTCCAGCAGCTCCTGCCCCAAACTGCCATGTCTTCATAAAGGCAAGTCTATCAATGGACTGGCAATAGGAAATAGGAAACATTGCTTGAACAAAAGACTGGGCACCAATCCCAGAATGGCTCTGCCCAAAATCCCTCTACCTCACCAATTCCGCGCAACTCTCCGGTGGACCTTTGTTTTTCAATTTAAGTTATTCAGGCAGAACTGGCACAGTCACAACAGTACCCATTGCAAGGAAGCCTGTGGGTCAAATGTGAAAGTTTATGAGTAAACTTTTATCATAAAGGCGAGAGTATGGTGATGTACTTTGATGCTGTATTGGCTTGTTACAGCTGGACGCAGAGTGTGAGTTATTTGCACAATAACCGTTTGCACAGTCATACTCAAGTGCTAATTTATTACACTGTATTTGCCTGCCACTTTACATACCAATTTGATCTACCTCTAAATCTCAGATTTCTTTGCACTAATTGTACATTTAGATACACCTATCTATTGTAATTCTGACAGGTTTTTTATTATTTATTATCCTCTCTCTACCCTTTGTGTAATTCTTGTGTATTTGTATTCATAACTCTGAACTTGCACCTTTTTGCTTTACATTGGCTAGGTGGCCTTTTAAAAATGAGAAATTATTCTCAACATGCCCAACTGGTTAAATAAAGGCTAGATAACATAATAAATAATGATACCATGAGTGAGCCTACATGGCCTTTGGCTATCATGCATTACCACTCACATTAGTGTGAGAAAGAGGGTGGGTGAGAATAAGGGCGGGGCAGCCTTGACAGATTCACATCTAAAGCAAGGCCGCTACAGGCCTGCCGAACAAATGGTCCCTATCTTTGTAGCACCTGGAGATATTTCCACCCAAATTGATGCAGTAATATTGCAAAATCTAATGAATGTTGCAGTTTTCATTGGTTCAGCACGTGAAAATGCTTACATGTATTTATGCTTTGCATCAACAACCAAGGCTCAAGGGATATCCCATTTTTTACAAAAAACTATTGATTGTATAAATATGGTAATTTATACATGCATTTATACATGCATTAGTTTTATCATGTTCAAGTGTCACAATTATAATGAATTGTATTTATATAGCGCTTTTTCAAAGCACATTACATAATAACGGGGGGAAGGCCACCTCATTCACCACTAATGTGTAGCACCCACTTCCATACAGTCACACAGACTTCCATTCACTATGGTGATGCACAGCAGCCATTTTGCACCAGAACGCTCACCACACATCAGCTATCAGGTGGAGAGGTGAGTAGATATGCATGCCAATTAGGAATGTGGGGGATTATTAGGTGACCAGGTTTGAAATAAGGCCTGGTTGGGAATTTGGCGATGACACCGTGGTTAACACCCATACTCTTAAGAATAGTGCCATGGGATCTTTAGTGACCACAGAGTCAGGACAACCGTTTAATGTCCCAATCCAAAAGATGGCACCCAAGGCAGAGCAGAAGCCCCCATCACTGCTCTGGGGCATTGCGAATGATCCTTAGGACCAGAGGAAAGCGTGCCCGCTACTGGCCCTCCAACACCACTTCCAGTAGCATTGGTCTCCCATCCAGGGACTAACCAGGCCCGAACCTGGTTAGCTTTAAAAGCAAACCAGCAGTGGAAAACAGGGTGCTATGCTCCTGGTTAATGTAATATTGAAGTCAGAAGATGCCTGATATTAAACCAGGTTTAAAGGTAAAAATGTTGTGTCAATGCTAGCTACTACAGTACACAGACCCACAAAAAACCCTACTGCCCCTGATGAAATCAACTTTTGTGGCCTATGTAGCCCCCGCTCTGCAGAGCACACTGTTTTTTTCTCGTGCAGTGGCTCTCAACTACAGTGAGCATGCAAACGTAATTTAAGGGAGTAACATGTAACTATCTATTAATGAAGAATCTTGTAAATATGTTCCCGTTGTCTTACACAATTGCAACATTTACTGTCAATACAGTCACCTCACCAGTTCATCGGACACTACTGTCATGACATTCCTGTCATGCCTGAACTGTAACGGTGCACACAACTGCTTTCTATGCAAGTGTCGTGACTCACCCCTACTTCCGATTAGTCTCATGATAGCCATGTTTCATTGTGTGATTAGTGTGCATTAACTTCTGCCATGCTGCTAAATCATATATTGTCACAATTTAAAATTGCAGTTTGTAAGAAAAGAACATAGGAAATTAATTGTGATATTGTCTTAAGCATTAACTTACTCTTTGAACATTTTTTCCATATCTTTGATTTGCTTCCTGGAGAATTCCTTGAACTCTGTGTAGGGATTGAAGACCTTCATGCTTGGCTGATGGTGTTCGCCCACTCCCTCGTTCAACTCCCCGCGCCGCATGAGCTTCGCACCCAACTCCGAGTCTGCGTTTGCTGTGGCCGCCTTCTCCTCCGCTGCTCCGTTCTCGTGTCCCTGATCAGCCTCTTCTATTGCCACCGGTACCTCGGTACCGTCTTCTATCTGAAGCCGACGGCTAAGCTTCGACGAAAGCTCGTCTGTGGCCATTTTAATGTTTATTTCAATAGCTACTGTATTTAACTACAAAACCTATTAAACACTGAGAATGCGTACACCAAGGTAATATCTGTGCTCCATACACATGCGTCTGTTTTCTGTATGTTACCTATATACAGACAGACAGAATAATGGGCGATTCTGGAATACTAATTATCCGAGGAAATGTAAGACTCGTCTTCCAGTTACAGGGTCAGTGCGACTGTACAGCAAGGCTCACGAATATCTTCACTGCACACGCTGTTACGTAGGCTTTCAATCCCGTCACCACGCCTTTTAAAGGGAAGCACATGACACTAGTTCATTGACGGTGCCCATGAACGTCACCAGATTACTGGATGTGTCCGATGTGTCAAACGCTCACAGATGGACCATTGAGATGGACCCCAGAGATGATTAGTTCCCCTTAATTAAAAATCTCACTCGTCACGAAGCCAGATCCCCAAACATATTAATACATGTTGAGATCCATTCTCACGTTGCGATTCTGATCTCGTCTGATCCTAACGCAGTTTTTTTAAAGCAGTATTTATTGCAAACAGAATGGACAATATTTTATTATTTACGTTTTGGCATAATTAATATATCTATGTTTAGAGCGCGGGACGATAAACACTGCAATAAACTAAGTGAAAGAACGCGCCAATATTGCCCAATAGTATCTCACTATCTCGTGCTAGGCTCTGCCCACACCACTGGGTTTTACTATCCTACAAGCTCGGTTCCAAACACACATTAGATGTGCCCTCTTCCACTTACTCTCGCCGTATGCGCTTGTAGGAAGCCACGTGTGGCCGTCCAAACATTAGCAAAACAAGGGCGGTATAACCTCTCGTTTAATATCGAGTAGATCGAGTACACTTCGATAGATGAAAGGTCCCAGAATTCATTTTGCAA
Source organism: Umbra pygmaea (assembly GCA_016801145.1). NCBI lineage: Eukaryota > Metazoa > Chordata > Actinopteri > Esociformes > Umbridae > Umbra > Umbra pygmaea. Next base: position 37,503 of record JACXGM010000618.1, on the reverse strand, counting down.
TGATTCGACTTTATGTACTGAAAAGTCCAACCGTAAAACCGTCAAACAACGTCAACATATTTATATTAAACGTACAATATCATGAAAGTTATTTGATTGATAATAAATGAGATACTTGTATATCGTATATTATGCCTTCAATCTACAAATGCACTTAGTAAAGAAGTGTGTTCTTTTTTATTGTAGCCTATGGACAGTGATGCACATGGGGCACAGCATTTCTGGGCCCCATAAAAGAAACATGTAATGGGCCCCCCAATATGCTAAATCATACAATATTTATATTCCAGGGCATTGTCCCTTTCAGGTACAAGTATCACCATCATCATCTTTCAGACCTTTACTACACCATTTCAAATGAATTGTTGCTCCCTACCTCCTTACCCTGCAACTTTCAACTTGTCATACATCATGACACACCATCAGAACTTTACACTTACTTTGAGGGCTCAAGGGACAGGGTACATCTACAGTATGCAGTGTTTAGACCAAAGCATAGGGCTGAACTCCAACTTACCTTTTACACCCCAAGCACTCACTAATATCAGGGTAATCCAAAATGAAACCAGATGCAGTATTGATCGATATCATTATAATTGCTGGTCCAACTCACAAAAGCTATGTCCTTGGCCCAATGGTTAGAACTAATTTCATTCTAGTGGGCATCACACATATATTTTACATTCTTATCTGTGTTTACACAGGTAGCCCAATTCGGATGTTTCCCTCCAATATAGGCCTTTCAACTAGGATGCGATTACTGGTCAACAACCACAATATTGAGCTTGCAGGCACCACCCGGTCCATATTAAAGATGCCACTTTTGTCTGACACCAGCCTCACCAACCCCAGACAGTGCTGAGCCACTGTGCACAGCTGTATGCAAGGCTTCCAGGGACTTTTTACATTCATTGTCCAAGATTTAAATTCCTCACTGCAATAACCTAGCTGTACTACAAGGCAGCGACTAGTAATGCAAAATCTGTTAGCCCTACATGCACACACTTCATAATAATTATCCCAGACTAGTATGTAATTATTCAGTTTAGTCTACATCACTTACAGAATATCCTGAGTTAACTATTTAACTGCTATGTTAAAAAGTCCATACATGTGAATCCAGATTTCTCAGGTAGGAAATCAGAATCTCCTTTATTTGCTACGTACACTAACACACCCAGAATGGTACTTGGACTAACAGCTAGAGTATATGGTTAATGGTGAGCAAAGATGATTGAATACACTGACTCTTAATAATGTGCAAAGGTCACTGGCCATACATGTTTAAAACTACTTGAGAAATACCTTGAATGTTACAATGTGGATAGTGCATTGCTGTGCTGATGGAAACATTCACCCACAAACACACCCATAAACATACACACAAACTTTCCCCTTAACTCCTAGTATTATTAAAATATAAAAAAATTGTCATAACAGTATGGTGCACTATTATAATAAAATAGTAAGTTAGTGGCAGGTAGCTGCACTGCCAGATTGGTAAAGGTTTTGAATATATCTTCATATATATATTATATAATAATATAATATATAATCATCAAATAAGTTATTCTGGTACTGTCCATCTGTGGCTGGTTTCTGGAGTCAGGTCCAAGAATTGTCATAACATCTGTGCATGTGGACCTGCAAACAGTTAACAGGAAATATCATTGACACCTATCCACCAATATAGGTGTAAGATATATGTATATCTGGGTTTCTGTTCTGTGTGTGTGTGTTTGTTTGTTTGTTTGTTTGTTGTTATCTTCTTTTCGGTTGAGCAGCAGTTGGCATCCAGCTTATTAGTGCATTACCACCACCTTCTGCTCTGGAGTGTGAATAAAAAATAATAATCTTTACCATCCAAGCTATCCCTGACGGCCACCCTATCACCCTAGTACTGCGTTATTAATCATATTCTATTAAAAAAATTTGTGTCCCTCAAAAATCGAACAGCACCCTGACCTGAGCAATATTACCCATGCCCAGTAATCATGTGAATGTGATCTCCTTCACCCCTAATTCCCTCATACATCCTCTCTCTCTGTGTCCCATACCCCCTACAACCAAATAACGACGTGCTCCATTGTCTCCTCTTCCTGGTATCCCCACACAAGTCTGTCAGGTGTGTGTGTGTGTGTGTGTGTGTGTGTTTGTTTTCTTCTTCGGAATGGGCTGGCAGATCGCAACACACCTAAATGTGCCTACACCGCCACCTACTGAACTGGAGTGGGAGGTCAGTTACAGCATACAGAACTCTAATTCTCCTAACAGAGTTCCCCTGAGGAACCCAAACAGCGCCTTAACCACCCTGTCTGTCCCCACACCACCACCCACAATCCCCCCAACCCCCACCTTCTCCCCACAGCCCTAACCCTTTCATACAACACTTCCCTCTCCACATCATACTTCTCACAATACAGCAGCCCTCCACCCACACATGGGCCGGGACCCAACGAAGCCTACCACTGCTCCTATCCTCTCCAGTCCCAACAACAACACCATCACCTCCGTCAGTAGATCAGCCCTCTCTGACCTGCCTGACATAATACTGCTCAGCACTGCTGCAGAATCACAACAAATCACTACTCTGAGCAGTTTCACCTCCTCCAACCATCTCAGTCCCACTATTCTAGCCACCATCTCAGCTGTATACACGGACACCAGATCCGGCAAACGATGACCCACCAATTTCAGGACATACACCCCTGCCCCCACCTTTCCCTTACACTGCTCCTTCCCATCTGTAAAGACCCATAACAATGCATAAAACTGACTGCTCAAATACTTCTCCACTAAGTGGCTCACGTTCTCATCCCCCCACTCTCTCCTACCCTCAATCATGCCCACATCCACCCTGGGGTTAGGATACAGCCATGACGGGACATTCCCCAGAGCCATTGCAGGCCCAATCTCAACAGGACCCAGCCCATACTCCGCTATCCTCTTTCCCACCATTCAACCAAACCCCTGTTACTTACTCTCATCTCATTCCCAACACCCCCCAATTACCACGGCTGCCAGATGGCTCTCCAACTCCCCTTCAGTCTCTCCCAGTTAGCCAATGCCAGTCAATCCCGCCTTATACTCAACTGCATTTCCCTGTATCCACCTGCAGTACCACTACCAGAGTCATCCTAAAGGCCCCTACACATACCCTCAGTGCTCTTGCCTGTGCCCTGTCAAGTCACTTTAACACTGATTTGGCTGCTGGTCCAAATACAAAGCATCCACAATCCATTGATACATAAACAGCAGCGTTTGTTTATTTGCACACCAATCACACCCTGCTACCGCTCTCATGACATTTAACACCTTCCTACACTTCACTTCTACCTATCCCTGATGCACCCTCCATGACAGCCGTTCATCAAACCACATCCCCAAATATTTTAACTGTACCACCCTACTAATATCCTGCCCATAAATCTGTAGCCGCACCTCTGCCACCCGTCTTTTGGATTACACCATAAAACAAGACTTATCCACTGAGCACCTAAAACACCTAGTCAACGACCAATTTTCCGCCACCGCCTCCTGCATTTTGTTTCATAGCAGGTGTGTTTGTTTTTGCTCTGTGTGTCTGTTTTACACAGGTGGCGCATAATAACCCTAATCACCATTCATCAATGACTCCTTCTGTTATCCTGTTTAGCTGGTTGATCTTCCATCAACCTTCTGTTCTATTTAGTGTGTCATTTTGTGTTTGTTAGTTCTTCAATTTTCCGAATATCTGAATAGAACAAAATATCAGTTGTGGTGTTCTATTTGTTAATAAATAAATCAAAAGTTGTAGCCTATATTTGCCATTCTGTACCAATAAACAAGGGTTACTGTTGTATATTTCTGTTGACAAGTGGAAGCAAATTCGTAGGTTCTTTCCAACCGCAGTATTACTGATTTACAGAGGTGGTAATAGTACTGAGTAAAAGTTCTTTTCTGAAGTACTCTAAGTTCACAAGTTTTGGGAAGTCCCTACTTAAGACCAAAATGATCAGGTAAAAGGAGTTCATATCTTACCAAAGCCCTGATTGATATTTTCTTTACTCTTTCTATTTCTTTCATAGGTAACTGTTAAGATATTTACTCCCTTTACCTGACCATTTTGCTGATTCAGGTGTGCTAGATTAGGTTTGGAGATACATCCTACAGGTTTAAGCAGTTGTGTTTTAAACGATCACCAGACAGGACACTGTCTCACGCAAAACACATTGACATAAAGGCTACACTCAAGAATGATAATCATATCTATGTATAATGGGTAAAGTACTGACTGACTCAATCTGCAAATAACAATAAATAGTTCAGATCTAAAATATTTTGTAGATCAGTCAGTCAGCAGTGGATTAGATATTAATGAACACTTCATCTGACTCCTCTGTGTGCAATGAGGAAGGGGCACACCCACTCTATCAGAGTCACGAGAGAGTTATGGGTAAGAATCCACTTACACAAGTGTTCGACTTACAAGGACATACTGTATGTTGGTCACAATATTTGTTGTGTAATATATTTTGACACACATTTTAATAGCAAAACTCCCTTATTACCCAGCAAGTTCCTGACCATCTTCTCCCTACTAAAAAGCTGATGTTACCGGCAGCCTTTAGGGACATTATGGCCCCAGCCCAGTGAATTCAGAGCTCAGATTATTTCTGGAGAAGATAACAGGTATTGCTCTGCACTTAAATCAGGTCATGTGACATCTGGACGAATAGACTTATGTTCATAATATTACCTATTTTAATTTAGCTATTTATTGTTCAGCAGAAAACGTAAGCCATACAATCATCCATCTGACATGTCAGTCTATCTGAACTGTTCCACCTTGCAAACAAATAAGTTGTTTCAAAGACAACATAAGATTAACTGATTAAAACCTGTGTGAATTGTGATTGGTGGTGATATGTGTGGAAACAGTGAGGTCACCTTTAGACAAGATGATATTTCATAAAAATTTAAATTTAATTCCTTACAAGCTAGCAAGTTATAATATACACTCACCTAAAGGATTATTAGGAACACCCGGTCAAGTTCTCATTAATGCAATATCTACTCAACCAATCACATGGCAGTTGCTTCAATGCATTTAGGGGTGATATCCTGGTCAAGACAATCTCCTGAACTCCAAAGTGAATGTCAGAATGGGAAAAGAAAGGTGATTTAAGCAATTTTGAGCATGGCATGGTTGTTGGTGCCAGACGGGCCAGTAGGGTTTACAAAGAATGGTGTGAAAAGGGAAAAACATCCAGTATGCAGCAGTCCTGTGGGCAAAAATGCATTGTTGATGCTAGAGGTCAGAGGGGAATGGGCCGAATGCTTCAAGCTGATAGAAGAGCAACTTTGACTGAAATAAACACTTGTTACAACCGAGGTATGCAGTAAAGCATTTGTGAAGCCACAACACGCACAACCTTGAGGCGGATGGGCTACAACAGCAGAAGACCCCACCGGTACCACTCATCTCCACTACAAATAGGAAAAAGAGGCTACAATTTGCAAGAGCTCACCAAAATTGGACAGTTGAAGACTGGATGAATGTTGCCTGGTCTGATGAGTCTCGATTTCTGTTGAGACATTCAGATGGTAGAGTCAGAATTTGGCGTAAACAGAATGAGAACATGGATCCATCATGCCTGGTTACCACTGTGCAGGCTGGTGGTGGTGGTGTAATGGTGTGGGGGATGTTTTCTTGGCACACTTTAGGCCCCTTAGGGCCAAATGGGCATTGTTTAAATGCCATGGCCTACCTGAGCATGGTTTCTGACCATGTTTATCCCTTTATGGCCACCATGTACCCATCCTCTGATGGCTACTTCCAGCAGGATAATGCACCATGTCACAAAGCTTGAATCATTTCAAATTGGTTTCTTGAACATGACAATGAGTTCACTGTACCAAAATGGCCCCCACATTCACCAGATCTCAATCAATAGAGCATCTTTGGGATGTGGTGGAACGGGAGCTTTGTGCCCTGGATGTGCATCCCACATATTTCCATCAACTGCAAGATGCTATCCAATCAATATGGGCCAACATTTCTAAAGAATGCTTTTAGCACCTTGTTGAATCCATGCCATGTAGAATTAAGGCAGTTCTGAAGGCGAAAGGGGCTCAAACACAGTATTAGTATGGTGTTCCTAATAATCCTTTAGATGAGTGTATTTGCTTTGTAACTCAGACTAATAATCATATCCTGTAAATGTATCTCCCTGGACTAAAATGTTAAATAAATAAAAAAACATACTGCAGCCAGTCTATGTAATACTAAAAAAGCAAGATATCCCTGTTTGAATTATTTTTCATATTTTTTAGTTTGAGTTGTTACTTGTCTTTGTGTTGGATTCCCAAAAACACACTGAATAAAAAATGTACACATTTAATATATACTATAAGTTTCTTTCCCTTACAAAATTGACAATGACTGTGGTACCAATAAAACAACTACACCAATGTAAAACCATTGTACAGTTTTATTATATAGATATTTAAATTGTTGTAAATTGTCCCTCTGTGAAAAAACTCAATAAATAAAAGTGAACTTAAAAATTCTTCTGTTTCCCCTATATACTGAACATGTTCCTGTTTTTTAACTGTACTTGAAAATCTAACCCATACAGAGGTTACCTGACTGAGATCCACAATGCCACTATAACTCGCAGGTCTGTTAGTAAGCCAGACAGACACACGCTAAGCTTAGACAGGCTCAGGCTGGGCTTTAGTGTGTATGCACATGTAATAACTGGCTCCCAAAACTGGAACTAGCAAGATATCAGCACACATGAATTTGTTCACTTGAACAGCTGAAATTTTAATCATGTTTAGAATTTAACAGTTGTTTTTTTATAATGTTTATTTATAATAATAATTTAATCACAGAGAACAATTCAAACAGATGAAAATACAGAGCTACCTTTTTCCCCATTTTCTCCCCCACCTCACCCTTCTTCCAGCCCACCTGGACCTCCCTCCCCAGCCCCCCCCCGTGCCCACCCATCCCTCCACCCAAACCCTTACTCCACACAGACAACAAACATACATAACAAAATCAGTCAAATGCAAAAAATAAATAAATAGCTAAATACAAATTACACATACATACATACATACATACATATACAAACATGCAGAAATAATTTATTCTAAATGAAATAGGACATTTATTTGGTCTTATGGCAGTTCAGAAGGGAGCCTCTGCAAGCTATTAAAATATGATAGTCTGCCATTTATGGAAAAATATGTGATGTGATCCCCTAAGGGAATATTTAATTTTCTCCAGTTGCAGGGAAGATATGACATCCCCCAGCCACTAAGAAGCTAAGGGGGATGATAACACTTCCACTTTAACAAGATCAGGCTAATACAGATGTAAAGGCAACAATATCTGCATTTTCATAGCTTAACGAGAGATAATCTTCTGGGATCCCAAACACAGCTATCAGGGGGCATGGAGGCAGGTGAATTTTCAGTGCTTCCGATAAGATTATAAGATTTGAAATATAAAATTCCTTTAATTTTTCAATCTAGAGCAACTGTAAAATTCCAAAATGGGCACAGGATGAAGTGGAGCTTACTTACTCTGTCAATCGGTCTATCCCACCACTCCTTAGTGAATTCAAAACCCATTTCCCGCTCCCAGGCGGATTTGGTTAGTGGAACGTTTATCTAATGACATGATCCATGAATTAATCTGGGAAATGTTTGGGGGGTAAGAGAGTGAATAACGCATCCCGGGGCTGGTTAGGGGATATGCCAAGAAAACCAGCAAATTCAAAGGAAACCAAATTTCTCATCTGTAGGTAACAAAAAAAGTGCAATGCAGGCAAAGCAAGTTTAGCAATAAAGTTAGGGAAATTAGAAATGACACAGTTCATAAAGATCATGGAAGGTTTTAATCCCAAAGAAAATTGGGAAGTGCCAGCCCTCTACGGAATTTGCATCTCTGAAGTAAGGACCTACTGACCCTGGGTACCTGGGTTGAACGCCTTAAAAAAGACATCGATAATAACAAAGGGATATAGTGAAAAAGATGCATACATTTTGGCAAGGTATTCATTTTTACAGCATTGATCTTTCCTATAAGTGACAGTGGTAAGTTACCCCACCTCTTAAAATCAGCATTCATCTGAATGAAAAGGGGGAAAAGTTCGCTGTGAAGAGAGCAGCCAATGTGTGACTGACAACTAAATACTTGAAGCCACAGCACTTGAGCTGAAAGGGCAAATCTGTCTGCTGAAGCTATAATGCAGCTCGATTAATGGGAAGCACTCACTCTATTGAAGATTAAGCTTGTAACCAAGCTTGTAACCAAGCTTTTAATTCATAAAAATTGAGAGAATAGTTGGTAAAGACGTTGTAGGGTTATGTAAATATAGCAACAAGTCGTCAGCATATAATGACAGCCTTTGGTTCGGATCAATAACACAGTTCAGATTATCTGTATCCGCAAGTATCAAACAATGGGTATTTGTCAGTGTTTTTTTCCACAGCAGCCTTTGTCAAAATCAGCATCATCAAAATTAGGAGCATAGACATTAACTAGCACTACAGGGGTAAGCCAAATGGAGCCAGATATAATTAGATACCTTCTACTACTATCAGACATAACATTCGTACCTGAGAAATGTATTCTTTTACTGACCAAGATTGCCACCCCTCTGGCTTTAGAGTTAAGGGTTGAGAATGAAAAACCTGACTAAACCTGACTAAAGACCAGTCAAGGAGTTTTGTAACCTTGACTGGTCTTTGATTCGTAAATGGGTCTCTTGAAGGAATACTATGTCTGTATTAAGCTTTTTCAGAAAAACGAGAGCTCTTGTTTGCATTATTTAAAGCTTTTACACAAAATGAGTTTAATAGTGGAGGGGCCCCCTACTCTCCTGTGATCAACATTATGATTGTTAGCCATTTAAAATTTAGAGCTTGAATGCCTATAACAGCAGTGTTGATGGTACAAAGATTTGCAACCTGGAAATAACAGAGATGTTTACATTGGCTATTTACCATCTTCAACTACAGTATTCATAAAGCATAGTGGTGCCACCTACTCGAAGAAAAATGTAAATGACAAAAAAGGCTGTAATGATGAACTACACAAACTCTGCGACCTGAGAGGGACAAGCTTCTAAAATGCAGCTTGCAATATGCCAGTGAAGCCCTGAAGGTCCACAAATATTTTAGCAACATACACTATATACCAAAAACTATGTGGACACCAAAGACTATCACACCCATATGAGCTTGAACATCACATTCCAAAACCATGGGCATTATTATGGAGTGCCCCACCCCCTGTTGGCTATAACAGCCGCCACTCTTCTGGAAAAGGCTTTCCACAAGATCCTGGAGCATGTCTGTGGTAATTTGTACCCATTCAAGAGCATTTGTAAGGTCAGGCACCAATGTTTGAAAAGGCCTTGCTCACAATCATTGTTCCAGTTCATCCCAGGTCTTCAATGGGGTTGAGGTCAGGTCTCTATGCAGGCCACTCAAGTTCCTCCACATCAAACTTGTCAAACCATGTCTTTATGGACTCTGCTTTGTGTAAAGGGGCATAGTCATGCTGGAACAGTAATGAGCCTTCCCCCAACTGTTGCCACAAGTTTGGAAGCACCCAATTGTTTAAAATGTCTTTGTATCATGTAGTGTTAGATAACCAATCACTGGAAATTAGGCACCTAGCCAGAACCTGAAAAACAGCCCCAGATCATTATCCCTCCTCCAACATTGGTAGCATGTCCTCATACTTTTGGCTAGTGTACGTTAGTATATTCAGGTACATAGATTTTTCTTGTTTGATTTTTCTTCACAAGGTTAATGTGAAAAAACTCTGCCCTCTTTGTTTGAATTTGTGCATCTATCTGAACTGTCTGGACATCGAAGAATTTCTAGAAAGCCCTTATTCTTGCTAACGTCTGTTACCTTTACAGGACATCACTGAAACAGATTCTTTGAGAATTCTTTTATTTTTGGAACAATACATAATACTTATTTAGGATTAACAAACCATAAATAATTAAATGCAAACATTGCACCCTTTCACTAAAACAATTGATTGAGGATATTAATTTCAGAAAAATAAGTAGTCATTTAGCAAATTTGATAAAAAATCTTTACATATAGTACCAAAGGTTTGGACACATTTACCCGTTCACATGAATGCATACACTATGTCTGTGCAAACATTTGACTGGTAGAGTTAAACCCTTATTAGTAACACTCAGAACTAGGTAGATATTTCACGTCACTTTCAGAACTTACAGTAATAAAACCATAGTCTACCTATGCCTACACTGTAAAAGTGCAGAACGTGCCTTTCAAATTACACAATGGAGTCTGCAAAGTGCTAATTATAAATTAACCTATGTCAGCTCAGAAGAAGCCAAATGAGGAAGAGCAGTAACAACGGCTCAGCTCATACACTTACAACCTTAACATGGTGTTTAAACAATTGGTAGATATCGAAGGCATACCAATTGCCAATGAGGGAGCTAATAATGCCAGCGACTGACGTACAGTAATTAGAATTGATTAACTGCAAGCTGAATCATTTTTTTATAATGAAGCATTTTTATAATGGTCCAGACCAGTGTTTGATAAACCTCTTCTGGGTACACATAGCCATTCCATGTATTTGATGTATCCAAGAGCTATAGCACACGTCAGCTAGTTCAGGGAAACAACCAAAATGGGAAATGGCTGTGGGTCCCCAGGAGAGGTTTAAGGACCACGGGTCCAGAAAATAAAAACTAAGTCTAAGTGGTGAGGAACACATCTGATATTCTCTGCACTAGTTGCAGTTATTGTTTGTAGCAAAAAACAGACAACATTGGAAATAATAAAAAATGACTGGTTGATACTGACGTTTTCCAAGCAGCAAATAGCCTAAGTATTATTAGAATATTAAATCATCTCCAGGTAGTTGTGTTCACTAAAACACCAAATCTGGATGGGGGAAAGACAAAACCAGCTGGTTACATTGCAATAGTTAAGGATGTAAAAGAGTCTTTACCTCCTCCAGAGACCCTGCATATAGATTGAAGCTGCAATGTAGTTCATGCAATAGTTAAAAGACTAACATTGGCTCACAAAGCTACATAGAAATTATTTCATACTGAATGAAGATACACAAAAATAGTACCCACATCTGACTCATCAAATGCTCAAATCCCAAACTTCCCTAATTATTGATTTTGCACATGCATATGAAATTAGAGACAGTCTTACATATACAGTAGGCCAATTCTCACTCATACACAAATACTGTCAAGTAAGCCTGGTTAACACCAGACACTTCTCAGTTCTGACTGAAGAGTGGGTCTAGGCAAGGTTCATTCAAAGCCCATTTCCAAAGGGGCGTCACCAACGGACGACTCTCAAACACCTCTCGGCGCAATTGGATATATCACCCGGGATTTCCACCAACTGCGGAACGGCTGCAGATCGGCTCCGCTGTGTGTCGGCTCCGTGCTCCGCCATCATTCAATACCCACCAGGTCCGTATTGGTTGCGGAACAGGTGGAGAGTAACCCGGGATTTCCACTAACTGCGGAACGGCTGCAGATCGGCTCCGCTGCGTGTCGGCTCCGTGCTCCGCCATAATTCAATACCCATCAGGTCCGTATTGGTTGCGGAACGGCTGACAGTGACTATACGAGGACCCTCGCAAATTCACGCGATATAACAGGATATATACTGTACTGAATTGCTGCGGAGCTCTCCGGCATCCGGCAGAAATAGAAGCTCTGCGTATCTGCTCCGGAGGGCTGCGGATCGCCGGAGCTGGGACGGAGTCGGAACGCAGCCGTTCCGCAGTCAGTGAAAATACAAACATTGACTTTAATGGAAACCTATTGACTCCGCCGCTGTTCCGGAGCGGATCCGCAGCCGTTCCGCAGTTGTTGGAAATTGCCGGGTCAGACTTTTGCCGAGTCGAGTCGGCAAGACCGCGACAACATCTTTTTTAGATATGCAGGCTAGTTCGAGTGTTGTTCTTTGCTCGGTTTTTAACAAGAAGAAAACGTTCAAATCGCTTAAACGCGATAGCTGTTTCGAACGAGTGATATTGCGGATGTTCCATTTCAGTAGCCATCAATGTAATTGTCTGCTTCATCCAATGACAGTATAAAGCTGCTCTATCATCATCATATAAAGCGCGCCTCAACGGTTGTAATTGGTGCCTCGATTTGGAAAATTTGGAAATGAGTTTGAATGGACTCTTAGCCAGACTGACTTGCAGAGCAAATCTAAATTTGCCGGAAGTCCGTCAGGGTTCTCCCAGGCTAGGGGACCCTAAACATTATTTTAATTCAAACTCAGAATACTCTAACCCTTGAGCTATATTTCTAAACCTAACACTAATTTTTACTGGGAACATAAAACCTAAGCAAAATTAGTCTAAAAATATGCACTCTTTGTTTATCTATCCTTCCAGGGATTTTCCATCCCCACCAAACAGATACACCCACATACATAAAGGAACTGATGATTTATGAATTGGCTCAATGCCCCCAGTGGTAACAGACCATAATAACCTTCAGGCCTAGCAAGCAGGAAGGAACTGGTGGACATAATTGAGGGAGAAAAATTTTAATTAAGTAACCCAGAAAGGAGCAAACCATGTTTATTCTTCAGGGAAACATCTATTGTTAGTATAATCCTCTGACCTCTAAAATAGCAGCTGAAATTAGTTTCTTGGACATTTGTATAATAATATTACATAAACTCTACATGGATGACTAACAAATGCTCACCACAACTGTTTTACAGACCAGGAACACTCTCCATGAGGTTGGCATGCATGTTTGAGTCCCAACTAATCGCAGCAGACTTCACCAGTCGAACTGCACAGGCTACACTGCAAGATGCAAACCAATAGTTAGCCTCAAAAGCAGGATGGTCAAGTTAGAGTTTGTTAAAAGTACAAAAACAAACATGCAGATATGCCAAAAAAGGGAATGCCCGAGATCTGCAGCAAACCATTCTCTTGCTTGGTTGCAACTGGAACTTGGCCATTTTGTCTTCATTGTTGACAGCAACAACAGAATTAAAGAAGTGTACAGAAATATATTTGTATAATTAAGTACATATTAAATATGAATCATTTAGCGGATGCTTTAATCCAGAGCGACTTGAATACAGGGACATCCCCCCAGAACAACTTATGGTAAGGTGCCTTGCTCATGGACACAACGAGATTTGGCACAGATGGGCAACTACAAGTCAGACTCCTTAACCACTGAGCTATCTGACTCTCAGAAGTACAAGAAAAGGCTTCCAAACACATTGGATGGTAAAGTACTTCATCATAAAGCAAGAAAATGAACCTAAATATATCCTGACATTTTTGATAATCCAAGCCAATCTTCAGTTTTAAAATCCAACTGAACATTCTCTCCATTTACTGAAGATGATTCTTAAAGCATATAGACTAAAAAAACAAAACCAACAGTGAATGAGTCTCTAGTAAGTCTCAGAGGAAAGGTGAGAATGCCTGCCTTTGAAACAGACATCATTAAACGTATAATATGTAGTTTTTGGCCGCTAAGGGACTCTCAATCAAAACAATAGCAAAAGATGTACTTGAATGACGTCGGGAAGTAGCGTGGGATCATGGGTTTTGTTATCGTTGTCAATGACAAACCTTCCAGTCTAGCGTCTCTGGCAGAAAAAAATGTTCACTGACAAAGTAATATATTGTTAAAAATATTATAACGTTATTTACATTATGTTTGGCAATTCCCTGGAACTTAGAGTAACTAGAGCAGTCAAAGGTTATCTGACGCCATTGACGGAAGACCAAATGAAACGTCCCATGTCTTTGAATTATATAACACATTTTTCTGGGTTTAAAAGTTAGTGGAAACATTTAGGATAATGTAAGTACACAACTAAGAAATATATATAATATAGGTATAGAGATGGGTTTTTTTATGCAAAGTATGTCTTTTGTTATCGTTTTGGAAATCTACATATTGTACCTTTAACATCAATTGCTCATTGTTGAATTGACTATTTCATCTTCACTAGCATTCACCCATTGGAATTACTGTAGGTGCAGAGCTATACAGTTTCACGTGTAGTAATGTGCAGCTAACAGTAGAAACGTCATGTCTACTGAAGCAGAATGTCACTGTAGGTCCTTCTCTTTTTCTCCCAGCTGACTCGTCAGGGTTTCCACTTTGTATTCCCTTTTTTTCAGCCTCTGCTGCACGTTTAATTTCTTAGCAGCTGACTGTTGAAGATAAAAAGAAGATTTAGCTATTGTGTCAGGCCAAACAACAGCATATACCTGTGACTGTACCTCATGCCTTATTGCTTAATTATACATTATGTCTAATGTTATCTCCAGTTTATCTTCATTAGTCTTTTTTTTACACGTCATGTCAAATAGTGATACATTTTGTTATTCGGTTTCTGTTCCAAGCAAAATTGGTTTAATCTAACCAAGAGGCTCCACCTTCAATAGGAAAGAGATCAGATCGGCTCACTCTCAGACAGTTTTAAATTTTAACCACTTCATTACAATGTCATCGTTACCTACAAATTGCAGCATAGAAGCGTCAAATGATGACCAGTATCATTCACATTTCCAGTAATGTGTGGCCATTTATCATACAGTATGATAATGCTTCTAACATTCCATGCCAATTTAATAGGGTTTTCACCCCTACAACATTAAATTAAATGTCCCTCAAGGAGGACATTTTCTACGCTACAACAGTCAGCAGGCCAAAATGATAAAGGAGCGGTTCAGATTGTCTATTCTATGATGTAAATGGAGTGTTTTCAAGTCTGGCTGTTTGTGGTAATATTAACAAATACAAAATCAGTTGATAGACAGCATCTGTGTATGTTTGTTTATGTGAGCTGCAGCTACTTAGAGATGTCTTTGAATTTGGAGATTGAATACAATTGGAACCATAAACACAATTAATGAAATCCAGCCTATGTTTAGTTGGGTATGTTAATTTCCAATATTTCACTATGTTTTTTAGTGTGAGATTAATGGAAAGTTTGATTTAATGATATTTTTATATCATAGTTGACCATTAGCTATCTCAAAGTGAGTTTTTTGGAATGGAACTGAACAGACAAGCTGTAGAAGCTACTACTGCTACTAAATCTAGGGAATTCCAGGTGTGTAGATTGTACATAATACAAATAAATACATAATAAGTTGATAGACAGCATCCATGTATGTTTGTTTACGTGTCCAGTTGTTGCACAGGTTCACCTTGTCAGAGACCCCAGTACGGATAGAGTTGCCAGAGGCAGTCTTTTGACTCCTTTTCTGAGCTCTGTCCACACTCACTGCCTGAAAAGAGATCAGAGGAAATGGAAGGAGGTTAGGAAGAAATCTGAGAGTAGAGGTGAAGAGGGAGGAGAGCACATGCTTTGTATTCTATAACAATTGTGTTGTTACAGATGCAGCTAAAACAGGTCCTCGAAAATGGTTGTCTGTGCCATGATTTCTGCCCCATGTCATCAACACCACCTGAATTACACTTGACATGTCATGGATAAATGAGGAATGACACATTATGCACATATGAATAAATGTGCATATTACACACATCCAGCACAAAACTGGAGGTTTAAAATATACATTATGCTAATTGCAAAAGTCACACCTTGCAGCTTGAACATTAAAATCCCATTGCAATTAAAAACTTGTTTTCATGTTTTTCTATGTTTTTATTATTCACGATCATATGACTGTTATCTAGGTGTGTATTCTTTTCAACAAAAAGTGGTAAAATATTTAGTCAAACACAGATAATTATGGGCAAAATGGGTCACATTTCTGCAAAAGCTGCAATGTCTATTGGCTGACACATGGTAGTAACAAGTTATTTATGTACGTGATGGCTGGCAGAATATTTGTTTTGTGACCCAGTTCTCTTTTTTATGATGACATGGTCACAGGCATTCAATAGCAGGACAAGACATTCATACTTGATTAATATTTTCAAAATAAAAAACAACTCATATTCTTGAATGAACACAGGTAGATACTACTCATATCTGCCTCTGTTAATATGTGCAACAGCAGCCAATAGTTAATTACTATTCTGCATCACATTAAGACCCCATTGGCATTGCCTACGGTAATTACATTTATTTACTTACTTATACTGTATTGTCAATTGAGGAATTTATCTTTTGCAACAATTACTTGATTTAATCAATCCATACATGCTTCAACAGCACAAATATCCAGAGGGCCCTAATAAATAGCTAATGCAATCAGTGTGTTTGCGTATGTGTGCTTGTGTGAGTGAGGTGTGTGTGTATTGATCTGTTTAGTGGGCTGTATGTTCTGATGAGAGTAGCTGTAATTACACTATTCCTACTCTCCCATGGCAGGGGTTATCTCACACCGACTAAAAGTATGTTATGACTGCTGTTGTTTTATTTTAGTTATCGCCCCCATGGACAACTTTATAGAGCATGTTTATATTAATGGCATGACTGCAGACAATGAAGTGCAACATGTTAACTTCCAGCCTGTATCTTCATGTTTTCTTCCAACTTACAGCTCTTTATGTCCCTGCAAAGGCCTATCTACTGGTTGGATCTAGCTGTATCATACGTCAAGGGGATTGTAGGTCAGAAGCAAATTGCCCCCATGGTTTGAATGTTTCACCCTACTGTTTCCAATACCTTGTGGCTCTTTATGGCCCTGCTTTGGATGCCTGTGTCCTGGTCCAGCTGGATCTGGGTGTGGCTTAAAGCCCTGAGGAGCTGAGAGCTCTCATGACTCTCTGTCTCCAGTTTGTTCCTTGGGGTATCCAGCCTGGCCTGGAGATGCTGGCCTGCTGCCTGGCTCTCCCTAAATGGAGAGCAGGAAACAGACATAAATATTTATCAATGATCAGAGCACCCCGAATGCTGACTCCCTCTGGAGACAGGTGTTGTCACACAACCTCTTCCCCAGGCTTTTCTCATTCACATTTGGCTGTAGTAAGAGTTACTTAAAAGCTATGTGGGTGTGAGCTTAAGTTGAAAAGTGTTAGTTGTTGCTAACTTTTACAAAATTCCTGGCCCCTTGCTTTCAGTATTATGGCTCCTCCCCTCACAAGAATAAACAGACTGAGACTTTCCTTATAATTTAGTTTCACATTGGTAGACAGTAAAACATTCCTCCATACAGAGTCTGATTTTATACACTGCCTTCTTTCAAACCACAGGTTATCAATGTGATTTCAGTGACTAAGACAGTCATTGCAACATTTTTAAATGTGGCTAAATCTTTGTGGATTTCTGTGTCCTTATAAAATAAAAGCCACTAACAGACACATTTTGGCCTCCGAGCAGAGACAAATAAGTGATTGGTTAAAATGTCCTAGTACCTAATGCACTTAAAATGACTCCAGGACCTGTGGACACACACCGATAACATCAAAGAACCACCACCATATCTTACAGATGCATTTGCATAATTTAGGGTTGCCAGGCAAGTTCATCAGGTTCCACTGCTTTTAAACTTCTTCAATGTTGCCCAAATATTGGTAAATGCTTTTTAAATCTTGTCTGATTTATGACAAGGAAAAACTATTTGCCTATTGCTTTTTAATTATTAATATTATTATTATTATTATTATATTTGTTTTTAATCGTTAAGGCCGATTGAGAACAGATTCTCATTTGCAATGGTGACCTGGCCAAGATAAAGCACAATGGTGCAAGACAACATTAAGTTACACATGAAGTACAGAAAGTACAATATACAGAATGCAGGATACAAGTTTACATTAGGAAGTGTAAATACAGTTTCTGTAAATGGGTTATGAGTTAGAGAGATAGATCAGGTCACTGGGGCATAAATGGGCAAAGACAAGGTGCGAATGAGGAAGGAGAGTCAACAAGTAGTGTTCTGACAGTTGCTCTGCTGGGAATTCTTTAAAGGCATTAAGTTGGTAGTCTTGAAGTTTTTTTGTAATTCGTTCCACTCATTGGCAGCTAAGAACTGGAAGGACACCTGTAGTGTTTCGCTGTCCTTCTTTACCTGAGTATAGAAATGTCACTGTTCTGCTGATGCAGTAATGTCTCCATGCGCTGGACGCGGCGTTGCTCTACAGCAATGCGGGTCCGGAGCAGTTCCAGGTCTGCTTGACGCAACAAACCCAGATTGGCCCTCTTCTCCTGGGGTAAGTGTTGCAGGGGCATGCACCCCTCCATCTGACTCTCGCTCAACTCCAGAGCCTCACACAGCGCCCTGACCAGATCCAGGTACTGAGATAAACGGAAAAGGAAACAAGCCATTTAGTATCATAACAACCCACAATTCTCCCTTAAAAGTGTCCTTTGCTTACGGTCCTCTCACTAAGATCCAGAGCATCTGACAGGTCCAGAGTATCTGATTGGTCCAGAGCATCTGTTAGGTCCCATCTGATGTTGGGCTTCAGAGTTTCCTCTTGCAACACTCCAGGTTGTGGGCTAACATTCTGGAACATTGTATTAAACTGTATCATACATTTTATAAAATGACAATTATCAACTATACACCAGATTTCATAGACTTCAGTGTTCAGCGCAGTATTCATTTTGGCAGCATTTTTGTCGTATTAGTTTTTAACAACCTACTCTGGACAACAGGTCTTCTGTGGTTGGACAATGCAATCCAATTGTGCAGAATGAATATTAGGTTTTGTTCAGTTAGGCAAACAACAGACAGCATTTAAAAAGGTTTTGCAACAGAGAATGCAAAAATTGTATTGGACAAGTTCAGGTAGTCCATGTTGTGCCACAACATGGAACTAGTCCAACAGTTCCATGTTGTGCCTAAAAAGGAAAACCCTGGAGCGATGCAGGCTAATAAAGCTGGTTGGTTCCATACCGGCCATGTGACCTCTGCAGATGTCTGAGCGCTGAGTTGATCCTTCTCACTCTCTTCTTGTTTCTTTGATGCCCCCTGCTGGGGAAAGTGCTCTGGTGGAACAAACATTTACCCAATTATTCTGACCTAAAGGATAATGAGCAACAAAAGAATGCCATGTTAAAAAAAAACATGTTTCAACGGGTTAGTCTTTTCCGTATCCATCATTCGGGACTTTCCTAAAATAATCTAAACTGTATTTTACATGCCCTGGACCATTGAAGCAAAATATGCAGTGCAGGCTTTCTTTCTAAATATAATCTCTGACATTTGACCTTGCTTACGCAGGGACCATTGCTCTAAAGCTGTGATCTTGGCCCTCATCTCTGACAGTTCCTTCCTCTGACGCTGAATAAACTCCTCATGTCTGTGTTCTCTGCACGATGACCCTTGCTTGGCCAACTCACCAGGAGCAGTGACATCGGTCATATCCTGGGCACAAAAGAGAAAAAACAACGTTGAGACATCCTTAACTGTTGATTAAAAATAAGTAAAATGTATGTTTTCTTCAGATGTTGGTGAACTTCGAATTTAAAATCAATCACTGAGTTTAAAATACAGATGAAAAGATGAATATACCTGAAAAAAACAACTGATGATGGCTGCACATATGCATGTATATGCATGGCAGAGCTTTTCCATAGCATTTTTTATTTTTATATATATTTTTACCCCATTTCTCTCCCCTGCTTATTGGTCATGTCCAATTTCCCCTATCCCAGCCTCACAACTCCCTGGACGGATGTGGGACGGTGAAGGGCGCTCACATGGTTCACCCAACCACATGTCGCTAGGCCGGCCAATTCGCTTTGCACTGCTCATACAACACAGAATGATTTAGTACGATCATGTGCAGGATGATGACACTCACCAAATAATATTACT
Source organism: Umbra pygmaea (assembly GCA_016801145.1). Classification (NCBI taxonomy): domain Eukaryota; kingdom Metazoa; phylum Chordata; class Actinopteri; order Esociformes; family Umbridae; genus Umbra; species Umbra pygmaea. Next base: position 17,738 of record JACXGM010000618.1, on the reverse strand, counting down.
TGTGCGATTGAACACACAGGCGCCAGAACTGCACACAAGGAGTCTCTGGAGAGCAATGTAGCAAGGTATGTTAATCCAATTTATCTGTCCCTTAACACAGACAGCGCTGTGCCAATTTGCACTGCCTTGTGCTGGAGCTTGTGGTTACTGTACCTTCGATATCATGACCACTGTAACGTATCCTTGTCAAAAAACTAGGCTTCCTATTAATGTTGATATTCTCTCCTTTTCTGTGACCCTCTTTCAACCCATATGTTAATCCACTCACCTTAGTTTGTGGTGTTGCCCAGGCAACAACAGAGCACAGGTCAGGCTTTTCTGTCCTCTGCTCCTTTCTTTTTCTCTCCATTGTGAGCCTCTTGTCACGGTCACCTTGACAACGCCTGGTAGGGCACAACACATCAGATCAAATCACACTGTACAATACGATCAAATACATAAGCACTTTGCAACCAGCTGGCTAAATGTTTTCCATCTGAGACTCCATAACTACAGAGACAAAGTCTTGCCTTCTGTTATTTCAATGTCAATATATATACTGTCATTTATTCAACCATGAGTTTTTTTAAAGTATTTGTACTTCAACAAAACATACATAATTACATTTGAGGTTTTCCCATTTATGATCAAAACCCGGAGTGTCTCTGTATTAATAATAATTAACAATAATCAATGGGACATACTCTACCACAGCCATTAATTCACTGTCCTGATGATGAATTATTTAGCTCATCTATAATAAATTGTGTTTTTTTTCTATCAAAACACATGTAAATTCCTGGGTTTCTTAGAACTTTTGACCAGTAGTATACATATATCTCTGTTCAATGACCTAGAGTCGCTTGACAAATGAGTAGAAGTTACGAAAAACAGGAGACAACCTACTGTAAGTCAGCACAAAAAAGAATAAGAAAATGGGAAACAGGAAAAGGGGTGGGGCAATGGACGCCAGAAGTGTTCTGTTGTAGTCCAAACAGTTTGTGATAGTTGGTTTTAAATTTAATCTCACTAGGTCAGCCTAATGTCACAGGCAAACACAACAAGGCCATGGTGTAGCCTAGACAAAGTTGTTTCTAGCTCACAGAGTTTTTCAAACTAATATAGTTACAATGTGTTCCAGAACCTTTCATTTTGATTAAACACAGAGAAAAAGTAATCCAAAGCATATTTGCCTTATACTGGCAGATTCTTCAGAATGTGATGTTTACTGAATTGATGTCAAATTGACAAGCAGGAATATATGTATTTACACTGCTTACAAATATACAGAAGTTGTTGACTTGCGTTCAGCATCTTGCATTAGTTCATACATTTAATTCTCAACACAGAGAAGCCTCGTACTCAGACCTACCTTAATTCATCCCTGACCTTCTCAAGCTCCTCCCCTTTCTGCTCCATGAGTTGTGACATCATCGTTAGCTTCTGAGTGAGAATGCTCAGTTGGACCCTCTGATCGACCACCAGAGACTTCCGCTGCTCCATCTCTAGTTTCTGCTGCTCACTCAGCTCCCCTGCAGAATACACACGCAGACATGTACACACAAACACACACAGAATTTGTAGGCTCACCTGCATACTTACAAAACACATTGAGCAAATCACTTTGCAAAGGAAACCTACGTTAACAGAGATAGATGTGGTTTCGCTCAAAGGCGATCTGACAAGCAACAAAACATTAAACAATAATATACTGATTGTAGCAGTATTGTTATACTGTACCTGTCATGTCTGATATCCTGGCATTGGCTGCGGCCAGGTCCCGGCTTAAGGCCTGGATGATATCGCCCTGGTTCTGTGTTTCCAGCTGAGACTGGGCCAAATCATCCCTGGAGAGAGGGAACAATGGTTCAGCCTACAAACATGCACAGCACGACAACAAGGTGTTGCTGGAAGAACTAACCAGTAACCGTTTACCTAAGTGAAGTGGTATTAGCCTCCAGGGCCACTCCCTCTGACGCCTGTACAATCTGAGCATCCAGGGGACTGGTGGTTGCAGGGCTACTACTCTTCTTCGCTTCAAACGCTGTGGAGAATTCTAAGACGTTATAATGGTTCAACCAAGTTATAACATCAGATATCTGCTGGCTTTATGTATTACAGGGTCTACACTTTGTCATGTCTGCCCCTTTACCCCTCCCCGTTCTGGTGTATGCTGTATCCGGCTAGCTGCCATTGACTCCAACGCTCTAAATTATGCCAACCTGGAATCCCCACCATGTATATTGCTCCCTTTGTTTCCCCCAGTCATCAAAAATTGCCATGTCGTTACTCGTTTCTTGCTCTCAATGGTTTGCACAAGTGTTTTTTCTTGTTAGGAGTCTTTTAGTAGAGTTTCGCATGTCATTGTGTGCACACTTGCACGATTCCCTGTGCATCCTCTACGTTTATTGGCTGACCTGTCAGCTGTCCAATCAGCACGTCTCTCTCCTCCTCCACTTCCTGGGTTCTCTGTCTGCTCTGTACCCAGCTCTGCTCCAGGGCCACGATGGTGTGAGCGTGCTGCCGCACCTGCTCCCTGTACTCCGCCTCCTGAACGCTGCATCTCTCCCGCTCCTCCTCCACCCCTTTCTGCCACGCCTCCTTCAACTCTTCCTGCCGCTTCTCCTCCCTCCTGGCCCCCTCCTGCAGCATGGCGTGACACCTGGCCTCCTGGGTCTGAGCTTCCTTCTGCAAATCAGTCTAGGAAATACAACAACGATTTACTGTAGAGAGGAGGAGGATTTTTTAATTCCAGTCCTGTTCTATATGATGGTTTCTAATCCACTTGATCTCCTGGTTGACTGATTTACATAAAGCTTTATCACTGACTAGTTCAATAACAGTTGTGCTCAAAAGTTTGCATACTATTTAAGATAACATGAGTGAGCAGGCAAAACAAATTATTTTATTTCTCATGGAATACATATTCAACTGTAGATCATAACAGAATAGCACAATCATAAAACAAAACATGGCAACAAAGAAAACAATGAAATGACCACTGTTCAAAAGTCTGCATACCCTCAGTTCTTAATAGGGTGTATTGCCCCCTTTAGCAGCAATGACAGTGTGCAGTTGTTTGTGATAGTTGTCTATGAGGCCCCAAATTCTTGCAGGTGGTATACTGTAGCTGCCCATTTGTCTTGGCAAAATGCCTCCAGGTCATGCAAATTCTTTGGTTGTCTTGCATTAACCACGGGTTTGAGATCTCCCCAGATTGGCAAGATGATATTAACGTCAGGGGACTGTAATGGCCACTCCAGAACCTTCACAATTTTCTGCTGTACCACTGGAGGGTCAACTTGGCCTTGTGCTTAGGGTCACTGTCGTGCTGGAAAATCCAAGAGCGTCCCATGCGCAGCTTCCATGAAGCAGAATGCAAATTGGCTGCCAGTATTGTACGATAACATGATGCATTCATTTTGCCATCAATTTTCACAAGGTTCCCCATGCCTTTAGAGCTCACACACCCCCAAAACATCAGTGACCCACCACCATACTTCACAGTGGTATTCTTTTCTCTATAGGCCTTCTTTTTTTATTATTTTACCTTTATTTAACCAGGTGGGCACGTTGAGAACAAATTCTCATTTAAAACGGCGACCTGGCCAAGATAAAGCAAAGGTGCAAGTACAGACAGAGTTACACATGAATACAAATACACAAGAATAACACAAAGGGTAGGGTAAGGGAGAAAGATAGAAAAGTGCAGTTGAATGTGCAGTTGAATGCAGTTGAATGCAGGGTACAGAGTCGCAGGCAAATACAATGTAATAAGTTAACACTATTATGACAGTGCAAATGGTAACTGGCAAATAACAAATAACAATAATGTAATTAAACTAAAATAATGTTCAAGTCCGTATATACACAAAGGTGCTTATTTGGGAAATACTAAAGTAACGGATCAGATAGGGAAAGGTAGTGTACATGTGAGAGGGGGGGTCAGCAGGTGCAATGGTTGGACAGAAGCTCTGATAATCAAGATTTAAAGGAAGTGAGGGGGACAGTGGTCACGAGTTTCAGAGTCTTCTGTAGCTCGTTCCAATCGTTCTTGACCCCTCTCCAAACATAGCGCTTATGGTTGTGACCATAAAGCTTCATTTTGGTCTTGTCACTACAAATTACAGTGTGCCAGAAGCTGTGAGGCATGTCAAGGTGTTGTTGGGCATATATTGTAAGCTTTTTTGTCACTGGCGCAGTAAAGGATTCTTTCTGGTAACTCGACCATGCAGCAAATGTTTGTTCAAGTGTCATCATATTGTGCTCCTTGAAATAACCACACCATTTTTTTCCAGAGCAGCCTGTATGTCTCCCGAGGTTATTTGTGGGGTTTTCTTTTCATTTCCAACTTTAAGTAGTTCCAGTACCTTATTTCACAGGCATTGATAGTTTGTTTCTGCTCCCCATGGCTCAGTATCTAGCTTGATCAGTGCATCCACGTGAGAGCTAACAAACTCATTGACTATTCATACACAGACACTAATTGTGCCACAGGTTTGGGAAATTAAATTTTAATTGCCATTTTAACCTGTGAGTGTCACCTTCTGTGTCTGTAACAATGCCAAACATTCAAAGGTATGTAAACTGGATCAGGGCCATTTGGGTGATGTATGTTATCAGTATGCTTACAAAGGAGCCAAACAACTATTTGAAAATAAATGGCTTCATATGATCACTCTTCTAACATAACTGTCAGATTTATTGCATATTGTCAAAATCAATTCTGAAATTTCACAAACTTTGCCAAGGTATGCAAACTTATGAGCACAATTATGTATGCCTGCATTAATAATAATTAATTAAACTTATATAGTGCTTTTCAAGGCACCCAAAGTGCTTTTACATAGTTAGGGGGAAAGGCCACCTCATCCACCACCAATGGTCGGTGTTTACTTTCCACCGAGTGCCGATGTGCATGAAGCACAAAGGTAACTAGCCGACCAAATACTTTGAGTGAAGCGGCCATACCCGGACTCCTGATTTATTGTTCTGGGCGACTACAAAGGTAACCTAAGCCATGAACTCCACAAATGTAAACAATCTATTAAAATCCCGACCAGAGAGGAAAACACTGGATCCCTGTTACAACACAATCTACAATGCATATCACGCCGTGCCCCGTGCTGCTCTGAGTCTCTCAGATCACATCATGGTCCACCTGATACACACATACAGGCAAGAACTAAAACTAGCATAGCCTGTTGTGAAGTGGTCAAAGATGTGGAGCAGCGAAGCAACAGTGGCTCTGCAAGCGTGTCTGGACTGCGCTGATTGGGACATTGACAATTCTGCCACAGGTTGAGTATACAGAAGCTGTAACGGCTTACATCAGTTTCTGTGAGGACAGCTGTGTATCAACATGGACTAGGGTGAGCTACGGCAACGACAAACCCTGGTACGTGGCTAACTTCAGACATCTGCATTTGGCAAAAGAGAAAGCGATCGGTACAAAGATGCGTACAGAATGAGAACTACTGCAGATTTGAAAGACAAAGGGACAGTTCTGATAACATCCATCCTGCCTTCTTTGTGTCCAGCCATCTACAGCAGCCCACTGTGCCAGTTCTACAGCCCCCCATCTTTGAGGGCACAACACAATCACCCCTCTCACTAACTGTTTCTTACAAATAGTGCCATGGGATTTTTAATTACCACAGAGAGTCATTTCAATTCAATTCAACAACTTTATTAATCCCACACGGGGCAATTAGTTAAGAGTAAATACAGACAATACACAAATATATACAGTATCAAAAAAAACTCACAACTTTTTTATATTTGATTATTACTTGTCATGTGACAACACTAACACTTTGCTACAATGTAAAGTATTGACTGTACAGCTTGTATAACAGTGTAAATTTGCTTTCCCCTCAAAATAAATCAAACAGCCATTAAGGTCTAAACTGCTGGCAACAAAAGTGAGTACACCCCTAAGTGAAAAAAATAGTTGTTGGTTAGAGAGAGAATTTAAATCTCTTTGTTTCACACTAATACTTTTAGTGCAAATTTCTCTGTTGCCCCTCTTTCACAATAGCCTCAGTATTCACACTGAATTTAAGGTGGTCATCAAAAATGGTACCTAGATATTAATGAGGTGACCATTCCAACATTATCATTGTGAATAATGGACTCCCTAGCTGCAGCTTTATTCCGTCTAAAATCCATAAGAAGTTCCTTGGTTTTTGAGACATTTAATTCCAAGAAGATTTGTCACACCAAGAAATAAAATCAGAGAGCCTCCCCATGATCAGATGCTGAGAAGGGAAACTATTAACTGAAAATGTAATTAGGTGGCTGCCTTCCTGAGAGCTCCTGCAACCATCAGGATACATAATAAAAAGAAGTGGAGATGTAACACAGCCTTGTGGTGAGCCTGTGGACATAGTTAGAGGGTCTGAGAAATGTTTGTTCACAAAGACCCTTTGCACAAGATGAATCAGAAAATTTCAAATCCACAAAACAAGCTGGTGGGGCAATTTAAAATCACATTTCAGCTTCTGTATTAAAAGATGTGGTTGCATTAAATTAAACGCAGAGGAAAAGTCTGTTTTATCTGGGCCAGGAGCCTTTCTGATGTTAACCCATTTAAGAAGGTTCCTGGCACAGTCTTGTTCGTTAAAAATATCACAGTTCAACAAAGAAAGTGATTCCGTGAGAAGGGATATATTTTCAGAAAAATCATATTTTTCAAAGCAGGAATAAAACACCTACACAAAAATCTATTTGATATATCAGCTTAATTTATTCCCTCTATTTTGATGGTTTTCTATCTCTTCCACTGTCTTTTTGGGTACATGATGCCATGGATTTAATGTCTCTCCAAGCTGCACGCAGATCACCACTACTATACTTTTGTTCTATTTTCTCCTCATGTATGTGCTCTTAGCTTTCTTAATTTCATTTCTCACCTCGCTCTTTAATTCTTTTCCTGGCTATCCCCTGTGTAAATAAATCCATGTCTTTTAATTTAAGACCGGTTTGAGTCAGGACACCCATTTAATGTCACATACGAAAGACGGCACCCTGCACAAAGCAGATGTCCCCGTCACTACCCTGGGACACTATCTTTAGACCAGAGGGAGGAGCGCCCAATACTGGCCCCCCAACGCCACTTCCATCCAGGGACTAACCAGGCCCAACCCTGCTTAGCTTTAGAATCAAACCAGCAGTGAAATACAGGTGCTATGCTGCTGGCTAAATGGTTGTTTAATGGTGAATACACTATGAATTACAAAGCAAACAGAATGATACGGGAACCAGCATCAACCCTAAAATGGGAAAAAACATGCCAGCACCTGGCCCCCTTACCTGGGCTTGTCTGAGTGCCTCCAACTCGCCCTTGAGCTCCGCCAACTCCTTCTGTCTGGCCTCTTCATCCTGCAGTTTATTAATCATCTACAGGCAAAGAGGGAAGTAAAGATGTGCATTTTGTCCTGAATGGTAGCTGGAGGATAAGTGTTGCTATTTAATCCATTTTCCATTCACATACAGTGCATGCATTTTTTGTCAGTTGTAAATAGATATGGATTGTGTATATTTATACAGTGCCCCCTTGTGATTATTAAAAGAGTGAATAACTTTTTCTTTTAGCGTTATTCTCCAAAAATTCGGATTTGTAAACAAACAATAATCAAATTAAAATATAGATTTAAAGCTCTTATTTGAGAGTATTTAGGTACATATTGTGTGACGGGTTGGGCGACATCCAGGCAAACCTGGACTCCCTGGTCTAGGGAGACATCTGGCACCCGGGATAAGTAAGTATTGTGGTCAGTTTAATGAGAATGATTTACGTCACCTGCCATCCCACTAATTGGCTTGTGCTTCCCTGCATAAAAAGGAAAACGGCCACACTTGGTTCGGTGGACTGAAGGACTACATATGACAGGGGTGTCAAACCAGATCCACAAAGGGCCTAGTGTCTGCAGGTTTTCGATTTTACCTTGTACCTGAATGATTGAATGTCCCTAATTGGTTAGGATCTCGCCTCACCTGGCAGTCTACGTCTTAATTGGGCTATAATTGAAAGGAAAGACCAAAAACCAGCATACACTTGGCCCTCCGTGGAACCGGTTTGACACCTGTGACATATGAGATGCCCAAGGAGGGGAGGGAAAAGCTACACCCGGAGACAAAGGAGATTAGTCGGCTTTATAGAAAAAATAGTGACTTAATGTATAGGTAGAGAGGATAGGTAGAGGACCTCCCTCTTACCTGAATGTTTGTGGTAGACCGGTTATAGATTATCAGTTTTGGTTTACATTTTTTGGTCTTCTGAGAAACATACAATACAAACATATCTATTGCATCTGAATCCATTTTGTCTCTTTATTCAGCCAGCGCCCGTAAAAAGTAGGTGATAGCCACACACAACCCGTCACAATTGGTATCAACATCCAGATTTAATTCCAAATGTTTTTAATCTGCCAAAGTCTAGCCTTATTTAAAAAATAAGAGGATGGCAACAGTACAGGTGTGGCAGTGCATCATAGACAATACCTAGCATTGACCTGCATCAACTCAGTAGACTCATATTTACTGATTTCAAATAAAAATATTTAATATTTTAATTTTTTTAAAATAAAAATTTGAAATGCTTCACTGTCCAATACTTGGAGAAGACACTAAATATGTATGTGTGTGAAAGCCAACCTCATGTTGCTTCTGCTCCAGCTCCTCTTTGGTGATTCTTAGATGCTCATGGAGCTCTGTGCACTTTGCTGCACTTTCCTGAAGCTCCTCAAGGTTTACCTACACCAAATGAAAGCATACGGTGACTATATGACCACTAAAACTCAAATCCTTGCCCATGTTTCCTGCTTCTTCATTTTGTCCTCAAAGTTGATGTGTTAGAAGCAGGGAAAATGGGCAAGCGTAAGGATTTAAACTAATTTGACAAGGGCCACAGTGTGATGGCTAGATGACTAGGTCAGAGCAACTCCAAAACTGCAGCTCTTGTGGGGTGTTCCCGGTCTGCAGTGGTCAGTACCTATCAAAAGTGGTCCAAGGAAGGAAAAGCGGTGAACCGGCGACAGGGTCAGGGCTCATTAATGCACGTGGGAAGCAAAGTCTGGCCCATGTGGTCGGATCCAAAAGACGAGCTACTGTAGCTCAAATTACTGAAAAGGTTCATGCTGATTCTGATGGAAAGGTGTCAGATCACAGTGCATTGCAGTTTGTTGCGTATGGGGCTGCTGTTTTGGCAGCAAAAGAGGGATCTACACAATATTAGGCAATCGGACATAATGTTATGGCTGATTCTGTATATTTATAATATAATATGTGACATACATATTATACTATACACATTTTCCTGATAGAGACATATACATGTGACATACATATTATATTATACACATTTTCCGGATGGAAAAAGATACATGTGACATACATATTATATTATACACATTTTCCTGATGGAGACACATACATGTGACATACATATTATATTATACACATTTTCCTGATGGAGACACATACATGTGACATACATATTATATTATACACATTTTCCTGATGGAGACACATACATGTGACATACATATTATATTATACACATTTTCCTGATGGAGACACATACATGTGACATACCTTCAGATGTTGAAGCTCTAATTTGTCTCTCTGATGCTCACTGACCAGGGATTTGATGCCACCCAGGACTCCTGTGGGACCCCAAAGATATTAGTTTATATTCAACCACTGCTGTAGTGGGCTTACTCCTGTGTGTGTGTGTGTGTGTGTGTGTGTGTGTGTGTGTGTGTGTGTGTGTGTGTGTGTGTGTGTGTGTGTGTGTGTGTGTGTGTGTGTGT
>JACXGM010000617.1:41201-68236 GCA_016801145.1 Umbra pygmaea | reverse complement strand
TGCCAAGAAAACATCCCCCACACCATTACACCACCACCACCAGCCTGCACAGTGGTAACAAGGCATGATGGATCCATGTTCTCATTCTGTTTACGCCAAATTCTGACTCTACCATCTGAATGTCTCAACAGAAATCGAGACTCATCAGACCAGGCAACATTTTTCCAGTCTTCAACTGTCCAATTTTGGTGTGCTCTTGTAAATTGCAGCCTCTTTTTCCTATTTGTAGTGGAGATCTGTGGTACCCGGTGGGGTCTTCTGCTTTTGTAGCCCATCCGTCTCAAGGTAGTGCGTGTTGTGGCTTCACAATTGCTTTGCTGCATACCTCGGTTATACCATGTGGTTATTTCAGTCAAAGTTGCTCTTCTATTAGCTTGAAGAAGTCGGCCCATTCTCCTCTGACCTATAGCATCAACAAGGCATTTCTGCCCACAGGACTGCCGCATACTGGATGTTTTTCTCTTTTCACACCATTCTTTGTAAACCCTAGAAATGGTTGTGCATGAAAATCCCAGTAACTGAGCAGATTGTGAAATACTCAGACCAGCCCGTCTGGCACCAACAACCATGCCACGCTCAAAATTGCTTAAATCACCTTTCTTTCCCATTCTGACATTCAGTTTGGAGTTCAGGAGATTTTCTTGACAAGGACCACACCCCTAAATGCATTGAAGCAACTGCCATGTGATTAGTTGAGTAGATAATTGCATTAATGAGAAATTGAACGGGTGTTCCTAATAATCATTTAGGTGAGTGTAAATGAGTCATGGCTTGAGCCAGGGTAAGTTGCAAAGACATGGGTGATTTTACTATTTGCATCGCATATGACTTTTATGTTGTTTGAATGGGTTCCCTTGCTAGTTGATGTATATCAGTGTGAATAATTTATTCTGAATAATTTGGGTAATTGTGTAGGCTACACTAGATGTATGCCTATTTTTTCACATCTTCGGACATCACAATGATTTTCCTTGTGTGGTAATATTTTTTCTTGTAATTATATATGGATTGCAATAGATAGTCTGTGTAGATGAGAGGAGCAAAGTGTATATGCGTTGTGCACACGCTATTATTGCCAAGCATGCTCCGTAAAATACCATTGAATAACACGCCACTGACATTTAACTAGGTTTTTCCTGGTCTGTGGTGGAATTGTTTTCAGGAACTGCTCCAGGGAATATAAAACAGCACCAGGGAACATTTGCGCCAAAACACGCCTCTTCTTTTCGTTCCGCCCCCGGGAGTGCAAGATCATTCCCTAATTTCCAGATGCGCATTTGTGGAGGAAAAGTCCCTTGTGCGTCAGGTGCACAAGGGACTGTTGAGCACTAACACTCTCTGGTCACTTTATGCTCTCTACATCTGATGTGGCAGAATTCAAATGCACCTTTAAAAAGCAATTTTCCATGCCAAATCTATAATATTTACTATTTCTACTGTTGTACATTTTCCAGATCACAGCTCAGTACATAGCATTTTATTATTATTATTACTATTGTCATTATTTTTTTTAAAAATTCTTTATATTGTTGTAATTGTTTTTTTTTTAAGCCCACTGCATTAATGCGCCGTGCCATGTCAAAAGAATTTCTCTGCATAGGATGATGTATATTATTCGATGCATATGATAAATAAACAACTTTGACTTTGACTTTGAGGTGCAAAATAAGAATGATACTTGCGTCGGTGTAAAAAGTAAATTGCGTTGGGTGCAAGATAGGGCCCACAGTATAATATGTCATATTAAATATAACTGGGCAGTTATTTAAAGCTAACAGTTCATAATTAATAAGATGTATTGTTTATTAACACTACAAACTATTTTTGTTATTTTTAAATATATTCTTAAAGTAAAAGTATGTCTATGGAGAGATGAATGGCACAGGAAGTCTATTGCATTCAGCATGTGTGGTCTGGAGTCAGGAGCCTAGAACTATACACCAAAAGCTGGTATACTATGCACCATTCTAATGGGTTTCCAATTAATGTATCTGTCCCTCTGATTGGGATCTCTCAAAAAAATTTCTATATTGCTGGAATCCTGCTCAGTTTTTATACTGTTAACTCACTGATCCATCAAACCAAGGACTTGTGCACTTACTCAGGAGTTGGTTACAATAACTTTACCAAATATTCTATATCAACAAAAGTTAGATCTTCTGGTCTTTCTAGTTGAACATTGACAGTGTGTCCTAAAAGGTAAAGAATTCATAACTACTACTGTTAAAATATTAAATAACTAACCATCCAGTTCAATGGCATACGAATATCCCAGCTGATTAGAAGTCACGTAAATCTCCTCATTGGTCACAGGAGGGAAGAAAGGCACCATGTTGTAATGACTGTTGTGACCAATAGGAGCCATCTCATCTGGGAAACTGGAGTTTGGTGGAACAAACCTCCGCATCCACTCTTCGAAGATGGCGTCAGTGAAAGTATGGAGCACCTATTGACAGAGTATTTTTTGCTTGGGTAAATACATAATTCATAAGTATTTTTTAAAACACGCATATATAATTGTTTTTCATCCTCTTAATATATTTTTTTTAAATTTACCAGAAAGATGGGGTCATTGGCTGCAGAGTGTGACAATGCACTGGTTCCATTAAGGAAGGCGTGGACCAAGTTATGAAGGTTGTTGACAGAGACGTCAAGCTCTGCTTCTCCATCTGGCTTGTCATAGCCTTCTAGAGAATTCCTGTAAACACCAAACAATGTTTATTTGTGAGTTTACAGGCATAATCATTAAAACGTATCACTAAAAATTATCTGAATTGGAACTTTTTAATGCAAGGAATGTATAAAAATTCAGTGTTTAATTAGATACAATGTCTTTGCCCTTTTGTAATTTGTGATTTAAACTATACTAACATATGGCATTTTTCTTAATATGGTTGTGCAATAGATAATTTAGCAATTAGATTTGGAGTTTATGACCTACACTTGTAAAACACCTGTTTTGGATTAAAAGTTACAGTGAAGTTGGCTTTTGTTACTATAGTGCATGGAAACACATATATCCATGCCATAACAGGTAATAAACCAAAATAAGAAAAGAATAAGAAATGTGTTTTAATTGTATTTCCTAAATAATGGAGATTTCTAGAAAAAAAAAGGTTTTTGCTTTTTCAGTGAGGGAGCGTCCTCCGGATGGTAGGACAGGAGTCTGGCCATTTTCTAAAAACTTCTGAAACTATTCGAAATACGTGACCTACATCTGAAATAAATAATTAAAATTCTGTACATTTAATTGATGCTATACCCATTTCTGGTTGTTTACTTTAGCAATTGTTTTTATGGAACTCTATAGCATGCAATTGCCATTCTTACAGGAATTACTTGATTTACCTTTAGATGTACTTGACGTACTGATTAATATGTAGTCCAAAACGTTTGTTGCTGATTAGACTAAAAGTAAAGATGCCTAAATATTGTAAGACAAATTACATTCACAGAGAAAACACACAGTGCTCCCAAGTTTCTCTCATTTCAGAATAATATGGAACTTAATAGTTTCTAACTCAAGCGATTAGGGTTGTACTTTCTGAGATTTGGCTACAAATTTGTATTGATCATCTGTGGTATGAACACAATCAAAATGTATTTCTACCTGTCTGACATTCTGCCTACTACAGTAGGTTTGTCCTCTCTGTTTTAATTAATTCTGCAGGCAATAGAAAAACAACTTCTACATTAAATAATTTACATACATTATTGATAATGAGACAATTTTTTACAGGATTATGTTATTGACAGACATTTTAGAGCTTGGTTACAAATGGTGCATTTTTAGCTAAGTATATTATTTTGTTTTCGAGTATATATGCATTACAAGAAGTGGTATGGCATTAACCCAGAAGTGTGGGGCTAAGCTGAGTGAGCATCTTGCAGGGTCACACTCAACTTTTCTATTTTTGTTTTTGCTATTTCTTTGTTAGAACTTAACAGAATGTTAATCTATTGTCTCATTCAAACGACCACTGTTAAAAACAAATGGAGTCAGGTATGGGTCTTCTTTAACAATTCCTGGTAAACCATGTTCCAGATCATTGCAACGAATGCTAATTTTTGAAAATTACATTCAAATCCATTACTCACTACCTGCTGAGAAAATGAAGGTGAGCTGACTTTGCAGCTACTTACCGTACATTCCATCAAAAGGTAAGGTCAAGGTGAACCTCCAAAAACTGCATACAAATATCAACCATGAATCCTCTCAGCCGAATGCAAACATGAAAATATCAACCATGAATCCTCTCAGCCGAATGCAAACATGAAAATATTCTCTACCCAAAATATCATGCCGTAAGTGGAAAATTAACATAGACCATATGTATACCAACACCCACATTCAGGCAATACGATCTGGTCTCCCTGTTCCTCCTTCCAGCATACAAACAGAGTAAAAGCTATCCCCACTTACTGTAAGATGTGGTAGGCAGTTGAAGCTGAATTATTTAGACACTAACCGCTTACTGACGGTGAGCAATAAAGGCCATAGTAGTGAAAACTTACGACACTAAAGAGACCCTCCTATAGACTCTATAAAACGCCAAAAGAAAGATGCCCTGAGTCCCTACTCAAAATGAACATGCAAGGGGGCATAAGGACCGCAGATGTGGCCAGGGCAAGAAATTGCAATGTCCATACTATGAGACACCTAAGACAGCGCTACAGTGAGACAGGAAAGACAGCTGATCATTTTCGCAGTGCCAGACCACGTTTAACAACACCTGCACAGGATCAGTACAGCCGAACATCACACCTTTGGGACAGGTACAGCATGGCAACAACAACTGCCTGAGTTACACCAGGAATGTACAATCCCTCCATCAGTGCTCAGACTGTCCACAATAGGGGATGGACTGAGGGCTCGTAGGCCTGTTGTAAGGGAGGTCCTTACCAGAAAACACTGGCAACAATGTCGCCTATGGGCACATACCCACTGGACGAGACAGGAAAGGCAAAACGTGCGCTTCACTGAGTTGTGGTTTTGTCTCCCCAAGTAAAAAAACAGTATATTTAAATGTACTTGAAATGTATTTTATTTATCCTAAATATACTTCTAATATATTATTTTGGTAAGTATATTTTGAAAGTATACTTCAAATATACTTAAATACATTGAATACATACTTATGGTTAAACGTAAGTATACTAGAAGTATAATACTGGAGTATAATTTAAATATACTTTTTTTTTACTTGGGTCACCAGGTGTGGTGGTCGGACTTACATGCATATCACTGTACCCTGGAGCGGGATTGATTTGGAGGTGAAGGGTCTGTCATGGTCTGGGGCGGTGTCTCACAGCATCATCAGACTGAGCTTTTGTTGTCACTGCAGGCAATCTCAATGCTGTGCGTTACAGGGGAGACATTCTCCTCTCTCATGTGGTACCCTTCCTGCGGGCTCATCCTGACATGACCCTTCAGCATGACAGTGCCACCAGCCATACTGCTTGTTCTGTGAACGATTTCCAGCAAGACAGGAATGTCAGTGTTCTGCCATGGCAGCGAAGAGGCTGGATCTCAATCCCATTTAGCACGTCTGGGACCTGTTGGATTTGAGTGTGTGGGCTAGTGCCATTCTGCCCAGAAATGTCAGGGAACTTGCAGATGCTTTGGTGGAAGTGTCGAGTAACATCTCACAGCAAGAGCTGGAAAATCTGGTGCAGTCCATGAGGAGGAGATGCACTGTAGTACTTAATGCAGCTGGTGGCCACAACAGATACTGACTGTTACTTTCGTTTTGGACCCCCAATTTGTTCAGGGACACATTATTCAATTCTGTTAGCCACATGTCTGTGGAATTTGTTAGGTTCATGTCTTAGTTGTTGACTCTTTTTATGTTTATATGAATATTTTCTATATATTTCTGTTTGCTGAAAATAAAAGCAGTTGAAATTGAGAGGACATTTATTTTGTTGCTGAGTTTATGTGGTACCAGTAAATAACCTATATACTGTATAGTACCTGTAAATACTTTCAGAATTAACACAACTAAATAACTATAAATAACTTTTTAGTAGAGAAAATATGTTCTGTAACTTTTGATTATTGTTCTAGTTAATTTTTTCACTCAATATTCCTTTTAGCATTGTCAATTACAGTAAGAATCTGCTAGTAAACTCTAAAATAGGTGTTATATTGGCATTTCAATGTATTTGAAATTGTTTCAATATAGATAATTTTAAGAACATTTACATAGGACTTTTATTGACTTGGGTTTTGTACAATGAAAAAGGTGTGTTATCAAAGGAAAAGCACCTGAAGCTGAAGGTGGAGTTAGTGTAGTAGGGGGCGTTGTCAAACTCCCTCAGGTTAAGACAGCTCCTGACGTCATTCATGGTGGGCAGACTCATGTTGGTCCGGTCTCCTCCCATCTGACCTCTTCTTATGCGTCCCTCAGTGGTCCCATTACACAGAGTGACCAGGAGGTTATACTCATCAAGGCTGGTAGAGAGGACAGACGGTAGGTCATTCTAAACAGTCATGCTATAGTACAGATTCATACATGAAAAAACATATAGGCTAATTGAAAATGTGTATACAGTATGTATAACTGCACACACACGTGCACACACAGTACTCACATGTGCAGACACAACTGCATGACTAGACTTGTACACTCTCGTTATTATTGGAGCAAACTTACATCAAAATAGGAAAGTTAAAGTAGATTACGAAATTGCAACCATTGTAATTAATAAATGTAATCAGCTTAGTCAAATGAATAAAGCATTGTAACATGAAGTACATTGCTTCAGATCTTGTAGACGGAACAACAGCGGTATTAAATAATACACTGTATCTGCAAAACCATAAACAGAAAATGTGTTTGTATAACACACAGGAAAGTTTTTTCAGACATAGAGGGACCTTACACTACGATAGATACTGATAGCTTTCAGCAACATTTTCTGAATCTGCTCGAGCCAACATCGGGGGACGAGACACAATTGTACTGTGTAGACTTGCAGGTAGAAATTGAAAGATCCCACCTGAGGCTTTGCTAAAAGGCCTGGAGAAATGTGTATTTTGGGGAAATTCTTCACTGTAAGTCAATGGGCTGGGCTGATCTCTGGCTTAATCTGTGTCTAGGTATTAGGTCACAATGATTTAAACACATTTCTGTTGAAAAACATACTTGTCACACACGACCCCCCAATTGGAGAATCTGGACTGGTTACTGATGAGGGAGGGGTCATCTGGGCTGCGTCCCCCCAGTAGAGAATCTGTGCAGACGTCACACTCACTCTGCCCTGTGGCAAAGTTCCAGTATGGCACTGCAAAGTCCTCATTGCCGGTCAGTCTCTATAGCAAAGAGATTATTATATACTATTGCACACACAATCTAAAAAGTGGAGATAATCCAAAGTGTAATATCAGATTTCATAACAAAAAAGGTGCAAAGAAATAACCTTCTGACTGTTACCTGCAGATCTCTCTCCAGGCTGAGGAGGTGGTATCTGTGCCAGGTTATAAAAGCAGGTCCTTTGTGGGAGAAATCAATGTGTTTGAAAAGACGTCCAGGTTCTGCAAAAGATTAAGAATACTAATCTGAGAAATGTAATAGACATTGAAGTATACATATGAAATATTTTTGCGCACAGCAAATTCTCCAGTGTTGAATTAACACTGTCAGCGTGGACTCATATAAACACTGAAACTAGTGTGAAATCATAAAACTGCTTAGTAGTAAACCATAATTATATCACTATGTAGTGTTATTATGCAGCGTGTTATGATTTAACACTAGTTTCGTTGTGTATGAGTCCATGCTGACAATGTTAATTCAGCATTTGAGAATTTGCTGTGCACACAAAATTATAATTATTTATTTATTTATGGCTCTGTTAGTTTATTTTATCCATCATATTTACCAAGGACAGTGTTTCTGACAGAATAGTAGTGCTGCCACACAAAAAAGTCATAAATAGAGATGTTGGAGAACTGGGCCTGATTTCCATTGGGACCAAGCAGGCTAAAATAATGTTGTGTGGCAATGACATAGTCTGGATGGGTTGTAGTCTTGGCTCGGTCCAGAACATCCAGAAACTCATTCAACTCAGCTGGAGTCAGAGAGTGGATATTTTTCCTGACCACCGGAGCTTTAGGCACATCACAGTTTGGTCCAGTCCAGCCAAACTTACACTGGCTACAGTCAAAGCCACCAAAGTTACCTAGAGAAAGAATATGGATCATATTACCTCACAACATTGTAATATATAGTTTTTACACATATAGTGTTATGTAAGAGCAAACACTGACAGTTAATAAAAAAAATATTAGTTATAAATTATACATAATTACTTACCAAAACACCTGCAGGTTTCATTAAAAAATTTTGTTGGCCACCTTTCACGGTCATCTCGGTTTCTCATTCGATATGGTCCACCCCAGGGTTTTGAGTCCACTATGATGTCGGAGCAGTTTCCTCGTCCAGATAAAATTCCACACACATTAGCTGGATCAGAGCCGAGTGCAGGGCAGCAGCGCTTTGAGATGATCCCCTCCACCGTGCTGCAGACCCGGGGAAACTGAGCCTCTGAACAATCGGGCCATGTCACCAAACAAACCAAGCCCAGCACCAGCACTCTCATGGTCTTTCACACCACTGTAATCTTCAGACTTCACCGTAAAAATGGATTTGTAGACCAGTTCACAGCTATGATGTGGTCAATTATCAATAAGACACAGATGGAACTAATTCAATTAAATGGTATTCCTCTTGTTTTCAAGTAAAAAATATTTCATGGCTTATTTCAGAATATCTAACTCATTCAGCGGCAGGCACCGACAGAGAGCTCCAGGCCTACAGTCAATGCTAGTGCTTACCCTAAATAGATGTTAACCGATTTCTGTGGACAAGTGTTTAAAAAATCATACTGTGTCTTATAAAACCCCGGACAACAATGTTGTCATTATGTCTGTAGCCTGATTGCCCTAAATTAATAAAGGGTATTAAGATCTCGTGGTAGGAGATAATACAAAGAAGGCATAACAGAAAATAATCATTTATTGACCCTACGGACATAAACTGATTTCTCGCGTGCACTGTTCATCAGATGTTCTTTCCCACTAATCAGCATCTCATAACTGTTGACTACATTTTTACTTTATTTACACTACTGTAGTATCAAATCTATACTTATCACTCTTCCAGGTATGAATCATAACTTTGGGGCCTGTGAGGTGGATGGATTATCTCAGCAAAAGAGATGTGCTCACAAACACAGATTAAGACAGATTTGTGAACAATATTTGAAAGAAATAGGCCTTTTGTGAACATGGAAAGAGTCTTAGATCTTTGAGCTCAGCTCGTGATGAATGGGGGAAAAACAAAAGTGTTGCGCTTATATTTTTGTTCAGTGTATGTATTCAATGTGCTTCCATTGTAGTTCCTACCTGTTATTGTATGTTTTTGTCCAAAACCTGAGCAGTGCATGGTATTTGTGTGTGTGAGTGTGTTTTTAATTGTGCTTCTAGTTGTGTGTAATTTTTCTTTCAGTCTATCATCTGTTTTCAATTTTGTTTGTTTTTAAAAATGTAGCACCTGAAATAGCAAAATTTCACAGTTACAGCATGTTTAATGTAGGGACTGTTTGCTGTCATCTGGTCTCTTCAGTAAAGGACACCCTTTGCTGACTTAAAAAAAGGGTCAACATTCATTAGTCTGAAGTTGGCCGTACGTGCAGTAAACTATTACAAATATGTTTATCCCACAAGGTTGCAATTCTGAAATGTGGAATCCTGCTTTTTTATTATCAATTATCTAGCAACAACATCGGGTTTATTGATTTTACAGAAATGTAAGCTGTAATTGACTGATTCTAATGGATGAGAAAACATTTAATGTATTCTACCACAGTATTGAACTAGTGATTAGATATGCTGGTATCATCTGATAGACCCTGGAGGGAGCTTTGTCACATCATGTGTTTAACTGAAGATTCAGGAACCTCAATGAATATGCACTGTTCAAATTATAGAAAATAACTTTACAATTTAAGCATAATGCTTCTCTTTATTTACTTGTTCATGTAATAGGTGATATACTGTATGCGCTTTAGAAATTCATTACCATGTTCATTACAGCGTGAACTATATTATTAAGTTACATTCAACACACAAACCATAAAAATATTTCTGGATTCAATTCTGGGTTTTCCATAAATTTATTTTAATCTTCTGAGCACTTCAAATGAATTACATAATTTTTCACTGTGGCTTTAGCATGTCATGAAATTAGAAAAACTGTATATAACACAAAGCCTCCATTGGGACACATGGTGGAGCCAGAGAGCCAAAATTGTTGTACCGTCTTTCCTGAGAAGGACTGTGACAATGTGTATTTGTGTGACATCTTAGGTTCTAACTGAAGACCAGAGCACTAATTTCACAATTGACTAAATTGTACTATAGTATAACATTTACTAGTATACAAAAATGTTGCTTAAATGGGTATTAAATATAACAGGCTGGTTTTGAGCTTGATTTTTATTCTAGGACTAAGTTTAAACTGTGTCTGCAAAACTGGCCTGCCATATTTCTTTCTTGAGGCTTTATCCCCTAAATATACCTTATTAAGGACATAAGGTACATTAAGAAAGCATAGTTACTTCATATTAATGGAATAATAAGTTACTAAAAATCACACCTTGTTTATATTTTAATGAGGGACAAATTAGTTAAAGCACGATCATTATTCAAATTTTTTTGGGGATGCTTTTTATTGACAGGACATTGGAAAGCAGAGGCTAAGGAGACAGGCACGATAAGGGAGACAGAGTGAAAGGGCACATGCAGTTGCCTGAGCCGGGGCACAAACTCGTGTTGCAAGTGTGGTCCAGAGTCGAGAGCGTAGACTACAATAAATTCTGGCACAAGAGCTTTAATTGTAACATCTGCCCAATACAAATGAAGACTAATATGTAACTGAATAGAGAAAAAAAAATTCAGTATGAACCTTATATTGGTCGAGCACATATTCTGCATTCTAAAAGTATTATTTTCCTGCTGCTGTATATTTGCATGCAATCTATAGATGAGGATGTATTGTACTGTGTTAGCCATTCCATTTGTATTATCATTCCAATTTATCAGGGCCAGCCTGTAGCCTTGACAGACTAAGCAGCTACTCCTTGCAGCTAGAGGGCCTCCCAAATCTCTTTTGGGGGCAAATAGCAGGGATAATCCAGGTGCAATTGTCACATGTGCTTATAAGTGGTCTTGTTTTTCTGTTTCTTCTGTCAGAATGTAATTGTTTTTTAAATCAAATTACAGTATACAAATTTACATTTTCTTCACACATCGCAATATGTGTATAATTTCAGGAAATTAACCACGAAGTAATATCATTGCTGTCAGGTGAAAACCTTGTACTGTATTTTTAAAACCTTCGCTTGGAATAAAAAACTACCACATTTTCCCCATTAACTAACATACATTTAGGCTTCTGGTTTGAGCAAGTGAGCAGGGTGGTCGCACGTGGAAGAGGCCCCTGCGTTTTAACTAACTTTTCTACATTTTCACAAAGCACTTTGATTTCTGCCATTGCACATTTTATTTACATTTATTTGTTCATTTTTAACTTACCTTTCTTTCCAAACGCCACACATTTTAAATGAAAAACAACCTGTTACAGCGGTCCCTTCTGATGCAACCGACTCCTTGTGTCATAGCGCACTTGCCTAAACTGAACCTTGTCCGGCCATGCTAACAAGATGGAATTCCATCTGAAGGCCTTCCATGCTGAGTTAATATTGGATTATTACTGCTGCTCTCATGGTCCCTGAAAAGGCCATTGATCCGGCTCTGGTCCCCTTTTCTGCAGCTTTGGATGGGGCACGTGTGATGGCTGACGAGCAGGCTCACTGTTTTTGAAGGTTTTGAGCATGATATATCTGATTATGGTGACTGGATTGTAGAGCTGGAGCAAACAGCCGTCCGTTAGGAAAAAGAAAACCAGATAAAACTGATGAACTTCAATGCCGCTCCAGGTGCTATTATCTCTGTGTGGTTGGACTCCCAGAAGCTGCCGAAGGGAATGATCCAATTGGGTTTCTGTCTGGATTTTTTGCGGCGGTCCTCCCCAGTGTTTTTCATACACAACCAAAACTAGAGAGGGCCCACAGGATCGATATGCATCCAGCGGGCACAGGTGAAGTATCGAAACCACATGTTTTCATAATGCAGTTCCACTCCTTCCATGATAAGGAATCTGCATTTTTTCAGAAAGGCAGAGAGGAACTTTTCTACCAAGGCAGAAAGGTGTATTTATTCCCGGACTTCAGCTCAGGTGTTGCCATGAAGAGGGCTAAATTCCTCCCAGTGAAATGACTGCTTCATGAAAGGGGAGTGAAGTTCTACCTCAATTTTCCTGCGCGCCTTCATGTCAAACATTCAGAGGAAAAGAAAAATGTTGAATCCCATGAGGACGAACACCATGGTATGAACGGCACTTTGGAAAAGCATGAGGCTGAACGTTTTATCTGCTTAATCTTTTGCTCTGATAGAAAAATGACATAGCGCATTATTCCATGCACAATAAACTGTTGAAGTTCTTGAAAATTCAGTAGACTATAATCTATGGCATGTTTTCATTTAATTAGTAAATTGTAACCAAGAGCATATTTAAATTTTTAACAATTTTCCCCCTTCATAGGCTTAATAACTTCATAGAAATTACATTGGGCTGTCTAGGACACTTTTGGGGATAAATGTGGTGTTATTTTTGAGCTATTAATTATTATTATTCTTTGGCTTTTGTGACAATTTTTGGAGAGGGATTTTTAAAACACTCCTGTTTTTGTACTGAATTTTTATTAGCACCATTTTGATTTATTAATTTTGTTTTACTAGTCTTGGTAACTCATCCACCACTATGTAGCCCTATCACACCATGTTATGTTACAGTACCTCAGTGAATTATTGATTATTAAGAACAATGTTGTACGTGTGATCATGTTTTTATTTCATCATATACAGATGTTCCTTGTCTAAGTTGCTCCCCCTCATACCGCATCACCAATCATGAAATGAACTATTACTAACCTATAGTGGTGCTAGACTGCTTAAAACAACGCTCCCTGAATGAGAAGGTACGTCAGTTATGTTTTCAGCTAAAGGCAGTATAGGGCGTCGGTGGCATAGTAGGTTTGTCTTTTAACATTGATGCAGTAGTTTCAATCCAGTGGCTTTGCAGCTTCAGCAGATAAACTTGCCTTTTCAGCATAACCGCTTTGGCTTCTAGTACCTTAGATTGAAGGTGACTTGCTCATTATCTGCCCTTTTCTCTGCCAATTTTGCCCCAGTTCTCACAAGGAAGAAAGCAGATTTTCAGAGTTTTTCAGCAGTTTTGGCAGCTATGAAGTTCCTTTCTGGTACATTCAATTTCCATATGATGATGCTCAGCAAACTATGATTTTATGAGATTGCTGGGTTTCCAAATGTGATTGGGGCTATTGATTGTACTGCGTCTTTAGCCACCATCCCTGAATGATTACGCATTTATCAATCACAAAAACATTAAATTCAATCAACATACATATCATATGTGATGCCAGGATGTTTGTTCTGAAAATGGTAGCCAGTAACCTCAGTCCACACCGCATTTTCCTTTAACAATCGATGCCTGATTTTAACCTGAGCAACTCAGAGAAATTCATTTTCTTTGCCGGATGTCGCTTATCCATGTCGTAAATTCTAAGGGCGAGGCCTCTAACCCGTGCATATATGTGGGTGTGATATTTAAATTACGATTGATTTAAACCATCTGATTTATCAAAACCCGTTCATTTGTACGCTGGAATTGGAGTGATACGAATGTTTTGTAAAACACATGTGAGTCTCGTCATAAGATGATTTTTGCGCTCAGATCTACACTGGTTTCTATGCACGTTTGATAAATGAGGGCTATACATTTTAAGGTGGTTCATAAAGTTCACTCATCCGAGTCCAGACTGTCTAAAATCTACCCTACTGTGGTTGGTTTTTGTGAAAAAACATAATGTGAAAAAATTTAAATGGTAAAAAATGTAGCTTTCGCCTACAGATTGGCCTCCTAAAAAAATTACTCATAGGGCCCCTTAAAAGGCTAGGGCTGGCCCTGCCCTTAATGTAATATTACCCTTTGATTTTGCACTGAGTCGTTAAACATTGTATGACACAATTTGAGCACTGTTGATTTTTGAGCTGCTAATTGCACCAGTGTGGAATATGCATGCAGTGTTGTCCCCTTTTGTTCGGGAACAATATAACCCGGTTGTCTCGAGAGTCCTTTGTATCAGCCCCAATGGGGATTGCATTGTTCTAAAATGGAAAGTTCTTAATGAAAGGCCAGCATTACATGAAGGGAAAGTGCTGCTCAGCCTTTGAAGTGCTGCAAAATGAAAATTCTCCTTCAATAGACTTTCAAAGAGATATCACAGAAGGTGATGCTTAATTTGTGAAATGATCTACTTCGTACCATGTTGATGGCCAAATGCATCCATTTCCTAAATGACAATGTGAATATTCTGTTCAGTGCACTTGCACACATTTGGAGAAATATAATGTGTTGGTTGGAAGAAAGAGTGCCCTTCATATTATAATCAAGAGCACTTCAGTTTCTTCTACTGAGAACAGAGCTTAGTGGTCTGAAGATGGGTACAACCAATTGGAGCAGCAGCTGAGTCACCTGATTGAAACCACCACTCTTACACACACTAAAGAACCTCTGTCTAATTGATGAAGCATCTTTTTGTCCATTCAGAACATGGTGGAAATGCCTGCTAAGGCAATCACACATCATAAAAAAATTCAACTGAACTGGAATACTGTGGAAGCGTTCACTCATAATCCACGTCTGCCCCAAAAAACACTACTGACCTTATATTTTTTTGTAATTGAATTATCCCTTAAGAGAGAGAGAGAGAGAGAGAGAGAGAGAGAGAGAGAGAGAGAGAGAGAGAGAGAGAGAGAGAGAGAGAGAGAGAGTGTGTGTGTGCGTGTGAGGGGCAGACAAATAGGGAGCGAGAGAGTTGCAGTACAGCTACATTACTTCAGGGGGCAGTATTGTTTTGTTTGTGGTCCTAGTTCTTGGGCATGATTGACCAAGCCACCTAAGTTGTCTTCATGATGCTCCCCTAAACACACCATGAAATAGCCTAGCTCCAACGCTTTGTACTTTTACTGCCACCATTTCAAATTCCAACCATGCCAAGCAATGAGTTACTTTATATTGCCTATACGTTGGGCTGGGTGGTGTAGATTTATAAATTGAGTATCCCAGTACACCATCTTAATCCTCTTTTAGACTTCTATATCCACCTTCAAACTAATATCTAGAGGCAACATATGGTTACACTCCAGTTTACCAACATCTCTCACAAACTGTCCTAATTAGTCACTGGAAAATGAGATTAATAGATGCCGTGAAATAATGCTTCAGGTCAATTAACTTGCAGATTCCCATGTTATCTTTCAAATGTAAAGCCAATTCAAGGACAAGCAGCATGAAAAGCAGTGTTGTTGGATAAATTGCCATTAAAGGTCAACATGTTTATACATTCATTTAGATGGTATCAATGCTCATCAACAGGAGGTGTAGGTTTTATGAGCTACATACAAGTAAGCCTACGCTACACCCAACACTCATTAGGCAACATACATTTAACGGCCCTGGCCTAATTACTAATCTGTCCCCTTGTACCATTAGAGATGGAAATTAGAAGTACAAAAAAGACTGTGGGCACTTTTCAATCAGAATACATTAAAGTTGCATTATAGTGGGATAAGAAGAGTGTTGAGTGTTCAAAGTGCTTGGCTGCTTAATTTCTCACAAATCCCATCAAGAGCTATATAACATAGCAATAAGCTTGCACAGATCTGATAACTTAGTATAAATTCCCTGGTTATCCAGAAATCCTGGTAAATATTTTTTCAAATCAGACGGTAATAACCACAAATGAGAAATGCCACAACAATGATTTCTAGAACACTGGGAAATTTAAACAAACATTTAAAAGGTCCTGTTTTTCCCAGAGATCTGCCAAACAGACAGAACTGTTCAACAATTATGGTATAACAAGGCAATCAAATATGACATATTGTATTGGAACTGGCTGCTGAAAACAAAACTAGCCTACTGTTTTTTTACTCACTATGCCAAAACCAGAATATTGGCTAGACCGTTCAGTGATTCTTTCTTCAGCGCTTCCCGCCCACCTCCCTAGCAGCTTACCGATTTACATTTGAGCATAATGCAGGCATTAGAGGATGCACAAGGCAGCCCTGATAAGTTACCAACTGCTCCAGGGGTAAACCTGGTAAGAAGAGTTTTTGGGGTTATTTACACTGTTCAAATCCTTTAAAAATGCATTGCTGGGGGAAGAGATTGGTTTTGCATTTGGTGCTTTGCACACAAAGCAAGCACAATGCATATGAAGTGTGTTTAGCTGTAAATGACCAGATCTATGCTATGCTAATTGTCTGATCCCACTACATGCTCAGGAATTAGGTTGAGGCTACGAGATCACACAGGACAACCAGACCGATGCTGAAATAATATACGAGATACAAGGGAACAAGAGTCACTCGTAAACTATCGTCGTAGAGAAATAAGGGCAAATGTATTATTTGATTTTTTAAACACATTTTAATTTTCAATGAAGAACTATTTAAGTTGTATGCCCTTCTCTTAACAATGATATGTTTTTGATTTTGCAATTCACACACACACAAAAAAATAAAAAAATGGGCCAAAAAAATTCTAAACCCCAACAAAGAAGGTTGAAAAGCAATGGATTTCCCTCTTATCAGAATTGCTTTCTGTACAGTTGTTCCATTTGAAATGCATTTAATTGCAAATAGAAAAGAAGAGAGAGAAAGCCAACAATGCGAAGGCTGAGGCATTTTCTCATCTGCAGCGAGAGAGAGTATTCAAATGTAAGGGGGGCAGACAATGAATGAGAAGATTCGTGCTCTGAATAGCCCTCTCTCTCCCTTTCACTCCCAGGCCAATCCAAGGACCTTTCCCTCGCTACATCGAGAGAGGCGGGTTTTCCGCTCATCTCCATCCTCCCCATCGCAAAACAGTAGAACAAACACAGCCGTCTGATCGCCTGGCTATATTTGACATGTAGCTGGGGACTATTGAATGTGTCACCTTGCTAGCAGTGTAACTAGTATGTAGAGTATATCTGTTATTTGCACTTTACAGTATATTTTGTAACACAATACAAACCAAAGCTGGGGACCATGGAGGCTTTGGGCTGGTTCCATCAGCATGCCACTGTGGTATAGTCAGTCTTTGCCAATCGGACCCAGTACACCTCTTCTCACTGTCTTCGCCACAGTAGGGGGCTTTCTGAGGAGCGCGCGGGACACAAAGCCGTTCAGGCCCGTATTCCCGGGGGGCCAGTCGGCGTTTGAACCCCCCAGTGTGTCTATCTGCCTTTAAGTCCACTGGTGAAGCAGGAGAAGAAGTTGAGGCGAGAAAGTGCACCCTTCAAACTTTCCATTACAGCTGGGAATTCTATATATTTTGGAGGGGGGGAACAAAGATGTATACATATTTATACAAGCCCATATGCTGATAGGAAGGTGGTAGAAAAAACATCTTGGATTTGCAGAGGTAAACTATATGTAAATGCCATAAAGTAATAGACTTGTAGTGCAAATCACACCATTTTATCTTTAATTTTGCTTTCGTACCCCCTCCCCCACCCACCAACCTCTTTCCTCTGGCTTAAAGGTGCATCAGAGATATGCATTTAAGCATATTCAGAACACGGGCCGTGAAATTAAATGTGTGGCAGAGTGAGAAAAATATACAGACGCTGGAGATGCCTTAAAAATAGTCATTTATGCAGATGGAGAGGAGTGAAATCATTTGCAATGGGATGACCCTCTCTCCAAGCATTTTTCCCTTCACTGTTCTCCCCTAATCTTGCACTGTATCTTTATTTTTCATTGAACTCGCCAGTTTGCTGCTAAGCAGCCTTGTAGATAAGGCAAAGTGCTAAAAGGAGACGACAGTGGAGCTCAGTGGGCCCGTTTCTATTGCACTTTCACCCAAGGCAATGGGCAGAATTTAACGGATTCCTTCCAACATATGTTTTTGCCAGATAAGTAAACAGTGTGTGTCGGAAATGAAAAAAAAAAAGCATTTGCAATTTAATGACATTACAGCTCCCAGCTTAGCCCGCCGTGCTGCGAGGCGAAGAGCAGAGAAAAGAGAGAGCGGAAGAATGGAACTGGGTGTCATCAATGTTTTTTTTCTCTCTTTTTCCTTGCAAGAAGCAGCACTGAATTCTCCTTATTCTTTTCATAGTCCTTCACTTCTCTATACCTTCCCGCTATTTTCTTCTCTTACCCATAGTTTCCTCCCTTTTGTCAGTAGAAAATTATCTATTATTTTACTCCGCAATTTCTTTCCTGCCAGCAGAGCCTCTCTAACATCAGATTTCTGGAGCTCAGAGAGATCCAAGCTCGGTTTGGAGTCCTCTTGCCTGTCTCTGGCTTTTTTCTTCTCCTCTTATCCGTCTTTGTCTGGCTTCATCAAAGCACAATGGCCAGTCTCTTCAAAATAAAGCAGCAGTGTCTCTGTGTTGTCAAAACATTCAGACTGAATACCATCATTTCAAGTGGGAAAATAACAGGAAATAAGAACCGTAGCCTCTAGATTTCAGAAGACGTAAAAGATCCTTGCCTGTAAAGACTCAGTGATTTTCCCTTTTCCTCTTTTGTCACTGTGGGCTGTCTGGCAGCAACCTTATTATAGAAGGCTAATTGTGCAGGAAAGCAGATTATGAGTGTGGTACGATGTACTCCTTGACCATGTGCTAATGTGATGACAAGTTTGGGGAACCTCTAAGCGAAAGCCATTGCATGCCAGGGCACATTTTGGCACTGGCTTTAATCTGCCTGTGGTATTAACTCAGCAAACCGGTTTGTTTGAGTACGGATCAATCGCTCGCTCATTATTTTTACAAGAAAGCTTTATATTCTAGACGGTTTTCTGGTGTTGATCTCTCATTAACCATGCTATATAAATGCACTGGCAATCTCTGTGTAAGGGATACGATGTCCCCCCCGGGCCCAGGCTTGCAGAAGCACGTTACCGGAAAAGAAGGGGCAGGAAATTTGGGTCAGCTCCATTCGCCAAAATCTTGAATTTCAGGTTTCTGCTTAAACCCCCTGCCCTTCCTTTCTCCTTTAATGTGCTTTTTGTTTGGTTATGTTATGTTTTAAATGTCTGCCCTGAAGCTGTACCCCAATTCAGAGGAGACAAAAAAAGAGCCCTGTGTCTTAGTGTCTGATCCGAGTGTTCAAGTTACCTCAGTAAACGCTGCTGGCTGCAATGTATACACCAAATCCATTCACTCCTTGTCTCTTCTAGCGTCGTCACCATGTTGGCTTTGTGGTTGCCCTCTGCTAGGTGAGGAATAGGTTAGATAGCCAGAGTTGGGTGATACCGATATGGGACTAAATAGAAATGACTGAATAGATCACTAAGTCAAAGGGTCATCTTGATAGCATAATGGGCTGTCTACTCCCTATTGTGAAAACCCTACCTCATTGATGTATGGCGGGAAATGAATAACTGACTGCCAAACGAATCCAGCTGCCTGAAGTACACAAGTAAGTCAAAATTCATTGTAAATCAAATTAGAGAGAATTTTTTTGGCATGTTCACCAACCGACACAAACATATAGACACCCAACAATGTCAGATATTCAAATATTTGTTTGTGTGTGTGAGTGAAAACAAGACATGTCTGTGTTATAAGACTTGGGTGAGAAGTCTATTTGTAAAAAATGTACCCTGGCATGCTGAATGACACAACAGTATAATCAAGGAGACAGCCCCACTCACTGACTTTGCATGTCTATAGTGCCCTACATCCATAAATCTATGTCTCATTATTGCTCTATGTCAGCTAAGTGTATTTTTACACCTGCCTTCCTTAATCTCCTCCATAAAGTCTGGAGCTGGTTTGAACATATTATTCAGGTTCCTAGTGTGTCACCTGTAACCCTTTCTATGGGTTTCAGGCAGAAGAAAAAGTTCAGGCGCTGCTAAAGGCTCTAGCCTTCAACCCATATTTAAAAAGCATTTCAAAAAACACTTTTCCACATGACCCATTTCAGGTTATAACAAACAACTAGATTTTCTATTTGCTCGAACAACTTTGTGTGCAGGCAGTTGCCGACATTTTCCACCTTGGAAAGTTTAATCTGTGGCCTCATTGACTGCAGAAGCAGTGCTGCCACTGTACTGTACCATTGGCCCAAATAACTCGCCTTCACGTTGAGGTTACTATTGGCAATTTAATATGGCAGCTATGTCATATGCACTTTAAGGTATCACCTGGAACCTTATTCAACACATTATTCTAAGGGCTTCTTTGATTAAGGTGAGAGATCCCAGAATCAGGAATGTCTACGAGTAGCCTACCTAAACATGCCCTAACTGACGTTGTCATCCTTTTATTGTTGTCATCTCACCACAATGTGAAATGGAAGGCAGACATGTGTCCGATTATACTTTCCTGTCCAGCCCTACTTTCTTTCCTCTTCTCTTTCTCTCCCTTTTCCTCTCTCATTTCTTTCTTTATCAGAGAAGCATTGCTTTTTCATCCTTTTCTTTTCTGCCTGTGGAAAATCATTAAACACGGGAACATGTTGCATCCACGTCTGTGTGCCCCTCAAAACAAAGCCATGATGATTCAAAAATCATCACTGTTCTTAACAACTCATTTGTCTTGACAAGGAGCAGTTGCTGTGTGATCGATATGTTTACACAGAAACATGTGAAATTTGAGCGGACCATTAATAATAGATTTGTTCTGAGGACCTTGACATTATTTAAAAATTAAGGTATGAAATCATGCTTTTAATGAGTACAACAAATGACGTGTTTCATATGCTGACCATGTTTGCAGATTGAAAATGTCCATTTGCTGCTGAATGTGACAAGGGTCCCCTATCAATTATGTCTGCTTTGTCATCTGAACACAGTGGAAGCATACGCAGGATATACAAAGGGTGCAAAATACTGTTTTAAATATTGTCAAAAGTCAATTATAATTAGCTCCATTTACATATTTTATATGTAAATTGTTTCTCTATTTAAAGTCATAGAGTAAACGCAGAAGGTAACTCAAATATTTTTCTGACATAGTAGACACAGACTGTTGTTGAGAATGCCATGAGCGATTCAAGATATTAACAGCATAAACAGCCATCAGGAAATTGGGATTAAATTTACCTTTTTGAATCCGTTGACGGCAGCTTTCCTGTAGAAGAGCTATGTAAAGCAGGCGGTGCACCTCCTTTTACTGATAAAGCCAAAGTTGTCATCCACTAAAGTAGGGACTAAGGATTCTAACATTTCAGGACATGGAGATTAGTAATGGAACAACATATCATTTAGCAATTATCTATTTTGCTGCTGTTGTTAATTTAAGCAAGTATGCAGATTTTGTGTGCGAAACCATGGTATCACAATGCACAGGGTGAATCCAAAATCAAGCTTTGCATATTATAATCCTGTTGAAATGTGAATAAATAAAGCTGAACATGGGAAATATTTCATTTTAATAAGTGCTGGGAGAAATGGATAAAAAAGAGAATATTACATCTCACTTACTTCAAGTAGTTGTGGAGAGTATAAGACAGAATGATTCCTTCTCATTTAAGGTAAAATCTAAAGCCCTCCAGATCTCCAATGTAATAACCAGTGAAAATAATCTGTTTTATTGATAGGCACATGTAGCAGAGTGTTTGCCAACTGACAGGTACTTATCTTTAGCCTGTGTCCTGTCTTATAGAAGGATATAATTCTTTGTGACTGTACCTCGGGGCATCAGCTCTTCAAGTTCATTATTTCTCTCTGATAGATATATTTGCCCTAAAAACCTGAGAATTATGAGAGCTGACAATCTCTGCCAGCGGTCATTTGGAAGTGGAACAAAAAATGTCATGTCAGTTGACGGAGTATTTTTTTAAAGCTGTACACCTTCAATCGTATTTACATGTATTGATGGATTCACAAAGTAATCCAGCACATGCCATTAGTTTTAAGGTACATGATGTGAAAAGGGGTGTTAGATGATGGTATGCACTATATAAAATAATATGGTGATAATAATGGTCTAATTTGTCAATATTTTTATGTCTGCCACACTACAGGTTTGGGTCTACAATACATGCATTTGTAGTACAGAAGTTATCGCACATCCTTTGACAGATTTGTATTTCTCTATCATGTCTCAATCATACATAGTCTGATCAGATTCAAAGTGAAAGTCATGCTTAAATTGAGTCAAAATTGAATGTTTTATTGGTAAAAAAGAGTCTGTAAATTGCCTCCACATATCTTTCTGTATACATTACAATTACCCAGGATTTGTTTTGAACATATTAAAGCTATTTTACAGGTGATCTGACAATTCCCACTTATCGACTGCTGAGAAAGTGGGAGGCTTTTATAAAGAACCCATCCACCTTACTGCCCAATGAACCAACCACCTTACTGCCCCATGAACTCATCCACCTTACTGCCCTGTGAACCCATCCAACTTAATGCCCCATGAACCATCCACCTTACTGCCCCATGAACTCATCCACCTTACTGTCCCATGAACACATCCAACTTAATGCCCCATGAACCATCCACCTTACTGCCTCATGAACTCATCCACCTTACTGCCCCATGAACACATCCAACTTACTGCCCCGTGAACACATCCAACTTAATGCCCCATGAACTCATCCACCTTACTGCCCAATGAACCAACCACCTAACTGCCCCATGAACTCATCCACCTTACTGCCCCATGAACCCATCCACCTTACTGCCCCGTGAACACATCCAACTTAATGCCCCATGAACCATCCACCTTACTGCCTCATGAACCCAAACACCATACTGCCCCGTGAACACATCCAACTTAATGCCTCATGAACCATCCACCTTACTGCCCCATGAACACATCCACCTAAATGCCCAATGAAACCATCCACCTTACTGCCATGCAAACTAATCCACCTTAATGCACCATTAACACATCTGCCTTAATGCCCCATGAACCCATCCACCT
The DNA here is from genome assembly GCA_016801145.1 of Umbra pygmaea. Lineage (NCBI taxonomy): Eukaryota > Metazoa > Chordata > Actinopteri > Esociformes > Umbridae > Umbra > Umbra pygmaea. The sequence continues at coordinate 45,145 of JACXGM010000617.1, read as the reverse complement.
TACTGCCCCGCAAACTTATCCACCTTAATGCCCCATGAACCCATCCACCTTACTGCCGCATGAACACATCCACCTTACTGTCCCATGAACACATACACCTTAATGCCCCATGAAACCATCCACCTTACTGCCCTGCAAACTAAACCACCTTAATGACCCAGGAATTAATCTACCTTACTGCCCCATGAACCCATCCACCTTACTGCCCCATGAACCATCCACCTTACTGCCCCATGAACCATCCACCTTACTGCCCCATGAACAGATTCACCTTACAGTGCCAATAACCCATACACATTAAAGCCATACTCATTACTGCCCCATGAACACATCCACCTTACTGCCCCATGTAACATCCACTTACTGCCCCATGTAACATCAACTTATTGCCCCAAGGATCATCCACCTTATTGCCCGATGAACCCATCCACCATACTACCCCATGAACCAAACAAATTACTGCCCCATGAAACATCGAACTTACTGCCCCATGGATCATCCACACTACTGCCCCATGAACCCATCCACCTTACTGCCACATTAACTCATCCACCCTACTGCCCCATGAACCCAACCACCTTACTGCCCCATGAACCATCCACCTTACTGCCCCATGAACCATCCACCTTACTGCCTCATGCACACATCCACCTTACTACCCCATGGATCATCCACATTACTGCCCAATCATGTAAAAGGAGTTCACATCTTACCGGTGACAATGATTTATATTTTCTTTACTCATTCTATTTGTTTTGTAGTTCACTATTAAGATATCAACTCCCTTTACCTAATTATTTTGGTATTAAGTACAGACTTCCCAAAAAATTCAAGTGTTACAGAGAAAAGTACTCAAGTAGTCTTGGACTGAAGTAAATTCCCACCTCTGGAACTCATCTACCTTGCTGACCAATGGATCCATCTATTTTATTGCCCCATGAATCCATTCAACTTACTGCCCCATGAACCATCCACCTTACTGCCCCAAGAACCATCAACCTTACTGCCCCATGAAACATCCACCTTACTGCCCAATGAACCAACCACTTTACATTTACATTTTAATCATTTAGGGACTTACAGTGAGTGCATACATTAGGAGAAACTAGGTGAAACAACCACAACTTAGTAGTAAGAGCTTTCACTATGAAACAATGAATAGTCAAAAACAGTGCTAGAAAATATTGGTACCAGACAATATATATGAAACATTATAAGTGCTACAGAAGGATCATACATATAACATAATATACTACACAGAGCTGTCTGGCTCCACTACCTTTTTTACTATACATGCTTCCACTAGGTGATGTCATCAGAGAACACAATGTAAAGTTCCACAGCTATGCTGACGACACACAGCTATACATTTCCGTAGAGCCAGATGACATAGATGCAACAAGCTCACTGTCTAGGTGCCTAATTGCCGTAAATAACTGGATGAGTGTTAATTTTCTAAAATTAAACGAGGATAAAACAGAAATCCTCTTAGTTGGACCCAAAATCAAAAGGGAGAAAATCAGCATGAGTCTTGGTAACCTGACTTCCCTGCTCAAACCTGAAGTATGGAGCCTATGTGTTATCATAGATTCTGACCTAAGTTTTACCTCCCATCTTAACAAGGTGACCAAAACGTCTTACTTTCACCTCAGAAATATTGCTAAAGTTAGACCATTCAAAACCCAGAAAGATGCAGCGAAACTAATTCACTAACTAGATTGGATTACTGCAACACCAAAAAAAGTATTTAGAGAAGATTCAACTCATCCAGAACTCAGCAGCGAGTCTCTTAACAAGAAACAAGAGGCGAGAACATATTACTCCAGTTCTGAAATCATTACACTGGCTCCCAGTTTCTCACAGGATTGATTTTAAGGTCCTCCTGCTTGTTTATAAAACTCTAACTGGCTCAGGACCAGCCTATTTTACAGACTCTAAAATCCTATGTTCCCAAAAGGGCACTCAGATCTTCCACAGCTAACCTGCTAATGGTACAAAATTCCACTCAGAGAAAAATTGGAGATGCTGCCTTTTTTAAGTATGCTCCAAAACTGTGGAACACAATACCCAAAAATATCAAAGAACCATCATCTATTGATATATTCAAAAAGCTGTTAAAAACATACCTTTTCACTATAGCATTTAACTAAGTCAGCACTCAAATGCTTTCTATGCCTTTCTTCTTTTAATATGTTCCTTTACATTTCATATTTCTATTTCATTGCCTACAAACATGCTCTATGCTTTTTATGTTTTAAATTACATTTTTTATATTTCTTTGACTTTTCTTGATGTAAAGCCTTCCTTGTATGAAATGTGCTATATAAATAAAGGTTTTTATTATTATTATTATTATTATAACAAAAACATTTCAAGATAACAGAAGTTGAATACAACTAATTTAAGTACTCATTGAACAGCAATGTTTTCAGACATGTCCTGAACATGGGTAGAGACTGCTGTTCTATCCTCCAGTGGAAACTGGTTCCACCATTGAGGAGCCAGGACGAAGAACAGTCTTGACTGCTTGAATTTGGAGATGACCTCCCAAAGCTTGTCAAATGTCTAAGACACATCTTTCAATGTTAACCTTAGTTAATCACTCCCGGCTCCCAGCGCTGTGCGAGTGTGTTCATGTGATTGGCTTATAAGTAAACAATCCCCCACGTAGGGTGCGTTCTTGTGATTGGCTAAAACAAGGGAGATATCTGATTGGTTGCAGATCATTCCCTGTTTTAAAAAAAGGCATTTGTGTGTCGAGCCAAATCAGGGGAGTCTCAAAATTCTAAAAAAGTTTGTAAATCAAGATATATTCGTGTGTGTATCAGAAATACATTTCTGAATCTTGAACTGGGCATTTCTGAATCTTGTGTGCATTTGTACATTTTGTTTGACTTTCTGAATTGTGTATGTATTTATGAATTCTGTGTGCATTTGTGAATTTTGTGTGCATTTGTGAATCTTCTGTGCTTTTTAAATTTAGTGTGTGCATTTGTGAATTTTGTGCATATTTGTCTATCCTGTGTGTGTATTTATGAATGATGTGTGTGCATGTATGAATTCTATGTGTGTATATGTGAATGTAGTGTGTGCATTTATCTTTATTGAGAATCTTTTAGCTCCATACAACTGATACCCATGCAAAAACTAAAACTTGCCACTACAATGACCCTCTCTGTCCTGGAGAGCGAGGTCAACAAACTATTCAAGAAACAGAACCCCCGTAAGGCAGTCGGGCCATCCACCCTGAAGCACTGTGTAGACCAGCTGTCTACAGTTATCACTGAAATTTTTAACAGTTCACTGAAGACATGTCATGTTCCAGCATGATTCAAATCCTCCATCATCATCCCAATCCCCAAAAATTCAAAGATCAATGGACCTAATGACTAAAGACTAATCACCCTGACCCCTGTTGTAGAGGTCTTCAGGCATCCACCAGACCCAGAAATCAGAGGTTTCTGAATGGGTGTGTGCCCAATATTTATGTTTTTTACTCCGATCTGAGTTGGATCTGTCATAATTGCGACGGGTCTCAGATACATGTGTGCAATTATGGATTTACCGACGGGACCCGAAGGATCCATCCGTTGGTAATTATATATTTGAGGTAATAAGAACGTGTCAGTCTTGAACATTATTGAGACCAAGGGCTGTGCCATAGCCAATCATATAACCTATATGCAAATTTACCATGTGTACATGGTGCCATTTCGTTCACTCTGTTTACCTTGAAATTACGCAAATACACTCACCTAAAGGATTATTAGGAACACCCGGTCAATTTCTCATTAATGCAATTATCTACTCAACCAATCACATGGCAGTTGCTTCAATGCATTTAGGGGTGTGGTCCTGGTCAAGACAATCTCCTGAACTCCAAACTGAATGTCAGAATGGGAAAGAAAGGTGATTTAAGCAATTTTGAGCATGGCATGGTTGTT
>JACXGM010000617.1:0-41101 GCA_016801145.1 Umbra pygmaea | reverse complement strand
TGCACAACAAAGAATGGTGTGAAAAGGGAAAAACATCCAGTATGCGGCAGTCCTGTGGGCGAAAATGCCTTGTTGATGCTAGAGGTCAGAGGAGAATGGGCTGACTGCTTTAAGCTGATAGAACAGCAACTTTGATTGAAATAACCACTTGTTACAACCGAGGTATACAGCAAAGCATTTGTGAAGCCACAACACACACAACCTTGAGGCGGATGGGCTACAACAGCAGAAGACCCCACAGGGTACCACTCATCTCCACTACAAATAGGAAAAAGAGGCTAAAATTTGCAAGAGCTCACCAAAATGGGACAGTTGAAGACTGGAAAAATATTGCCTAGTCTGATGAGTCTCGATTTCTGTTGAGTCATTCAGATGGTAGAGTCAGAATTTGGCGTAAACAGAATGAGAACATGGATCCATCATGCCTTGTTACCACTGTGCAGGCTGGTGGTGGTGGTGTAATGGTGTGGGGGATGTTTTCTTGGCACAATTTAGGCCCCTTAGTGCCAATTGGGCATAGTTTAATTGCCACGGCCTACCTGAGCATTGTTTCTGACCATGTCCATCCCTTTATGGCCACCATGTACCCATCCTCTGATGGCTACTTCCAGCAGGATAATGCACCATGTCACAAAGCTCAAATTGTTTCAAATTGGTTTCTTGAACATGACAATGAGTTCACTGTACTAAAATGGCCCCTACAGTCACCAGATCTCAACCCAATAAAGCGTCTTTGGGATGTGGTGGAACGGGAGCTTTGTGCCCTGGATGTGCATCCCACAAATTTCCATCAACTGCAAGATGCTATCCTATCAAAATGGGCCAACATTTCTAAAGAATGCTTTCAGCACCTTGTTGAATCAATGCCACGTAGATTTAAGGGAGTTCTGAAGACGAAAGGGGGTCAAACACAGTATTAGTATGGTGTTCCTAATAATCCTTTAGGTGAGTGTAGATCATTCAGAATGTTTTATTTTAATTGTGTAGATTATACGCAAATCTGAATATACCAGTCTCGATCAAACAAGTAACAGGTAGGATGTCTCTCTCCACCTCACTCATCAACAACAGAGCAACTAGGCGAACCAGATAATGTCATAGCTAACAATGGCATGTAGAAAACTCCATCCAATATTTGTTTGGCATTTAAAATTACACTTGATAGCCTCCAAAAAACGATATGGAAAGGTAGCCCATCCAAAAACATGCAGTGATGTAAGTGACTGATGGTGTGTTTGGTTGGGCGTGGTTATTTTTATGAACATTTTTCTAATAATTTGCTGTGCAGCACATTCTGTTTTGCTTGTTTAGAGTTTTTATTGAACTGCACCACATCCATTTTCTTTTTTCTATCCACTTTCGTTCCCTAACAGGTCTCTCTGATCCGAAAAAGGGATGGGTCTGTCTTTTCAAAAGTACCTTTCAGAATGGGTCAGATGTACAGGCATTTTCATAAAGGGTCCAACCTTTTGGACCCATGAAGACCTATACTCTGTTGTTATGAAGTCATTTCAGCCCATTGTGCTGTCTCACCTCAAAACCCTCACTGACACACATCATGACCTGCTACAGTGTGTCTACAGAGCCAACATGTCTGTGGAAAAAGCAATCAACATGGCTCTACACTTCATCCCCCAGCACCTAGACTCCCCTGAAACCTATGCCAGAATCTTGTTTGTAGACTGCTCCACATTTAACACCATCATTACGTCCCTGCTCCAGGAAAAAAACTCTTCCAACTGTGAGTGCCTGAATCGACATGTAGTTGGATCACAGACTTCCTTTCCAACAGGAGGCAGCATGTGAGGCTGGGGAAACACTTATCTGACACCCAGACCATCAGCACTGGTTCCCCTCAAGGCTGCATCCTATCACCCCTACACTTCTCCCTGTACACCAACAGCTACACATCCCGTCACAACTTGGTCAAGCTCCTAAAGATTGCAGATGACACCGCCGTCATTGGATTAATATCTAATGGACACATGTCTGCCTACACATTGGAGATTGACCATCTGGTGTCCTGGTGCAAACAAATACACTATAGACAGTGGAGATGGTAGTGGACTTCAGGAGAAGCCCAGCTGCCCTTCCCCCCATTGCCCTGTGTGACTTCCCAGTCAACTCTATGGAGTCCTTCCACTTCCTGGTTGCCACCATTGCCCGGGACTTCAAGTGGGAGCTGAACATCAGCTCCCTCACAAAAAGCACAACAGAGGATGTACTTCCTGCGACAGCTGAGTTAAGTTAAACCTGCCAAAGACTATGATGGTGCACTTCTTCCCTGCCATCATTGAGTCCATCCTGACCTCCTCCATCACTGTCTGGTACCCTGCAGCCACCGCCAAGGACAGGGGCAGTCTGCAGCACATCATTTACTATGGTAAAAGGGTAATAGGCTGCAATCTGCCTCCATTACAAGACTTACAGGCATATGCAAAAGTTTAGCCACCCCTGACAATTCCCATGATTTTTATTTATAAATAATTGGGTGTTTGGATCAAGGCAAGGCAAGTTTATTTATATAGCACATTTCATACACAATCGCAATTCAATGTGCTTTACATAAACAGGAAAACATAAAAATTTAAAACAGATAAAATTAAAGCATTTAAAATAAGTGAAAAACATTTAGAAAAATAGTACAGTTTAAGAAATAAAAGAGATTGAACAAACATATAAAATATAGTGCAATCGGTTCGGACTTAGCACAGAGTTCATTCAGTAAAAGCGTAGCTAAACAGATGTGTTTTGAGTCTGGATTTAAAGGTGACTACTTTTGGAGCACATCTGATTTCCTCTGGGAGCTGGTTCCAGCTGCGGCTGGCATAGTAGCTAAAAGCTGATTCTCCACGTTTTGTCTGAATCCTTGGTATCTCTAGCTGATGTAATCCTGATGTTCTGAGTGGTCTGTTGGGATCAGCAATTTTATTTTGCTCTAATAAATAACTGAAGGACACAGTAATATTTCAGTAGTGCAATGAGGTTTATTGAATGAACAAAAATGTGCATCAAAACTAAATTAGACTGGTGCATAAATTTAATTAATTGGGTTAAACTGGAAGATCACCTTCTGTTCTGCAAGTTGCTACATAAGTTAAGGCTCCATAGCAGCAAGCCCAGCTTGCAATTCCGCATCTCTGCCTCGAAGGTTGGTACCCCTGTCGGAGAGGATCTCTGAAGGCTTGCCCCAATAGGAGGTGAAATGTTGGAAAGCCATCAGGAAAACATTGGTGTCCAGACTCTCTAGAAGGTCAAGGTGCACACAACGAGTTGTTAAACATTTGAATATAATGCCCCAGCGTTTCTCCAACCGCCGGCCAATCTTGATAGAAAATGGTGCCAAGCAGTCTACTCCTGTAGACCAGAAAGGAGGTTTGTACAGGGGTAAACTTGAAGAAGGCATGTCTGCCATCTTTGGTACCTCAGGGTTGGCACTCCATTTATGGCACTGTGGGCAGGTGTATTGGTGTCAATGGATAGCTTCTCTGCCACGCAGTATCCAGTTCTTATGTCTATGTTTTGCATGTACATGCTTTGGTCCACGTTGGATTAGCCTTTCATCATAAACTTGGATGAGGAGCTTGGTTATGTGATGACTTGGGTTCAACACAACGGGGTGGATTTTGGCTAGATCCAGATCTTCAGTTTGACAACACCTCCCTCCCACTCTAATAAGTTTGAGACTCTGGTCATACTCTGGACTAAGTACTAGTAGACAGCTGTTGGTATGTCTTTACCTGCTCCAAATTTTTTTACATCTTCTGTAAAGCAATCCTATTTGGCCTACCGTAGAAAGAGGTTCTCCAGTTCTGTCTGGGGTTCAGCTGTCCGTCCAGAGTTGGCATCACTATTGGCCACCCCATCAAGGGACTGATGAGGTCATGCCAGGTGTTGAACTGACCTGGGTCGAGAATACAGATGGATGGTTCTATGGAGATGTTACCACAGAACACAGTTTTCTTCAATTCAGCAGGGTCCCCTCTTTGCTCAGGTCTTCTCTGACTGCAACAGGAATTGTGGACCATGTTTTCAGCGGCTGTGCTGGCTTATGCTGCGTTCATTTATCTTTCCAAGTCGGAGCTCCGAGTCGGAGCTCGGAACGTTGCCTAGCAATGCGCACCACACGCCCCTTTTCCTCGGACATCCGACTTTCCCACTCGGAGAACTCAGAGGTGACCGAGCAGGAATTCCAAGCAGGAATACAAGATGGCTGCGCCCTGTGACTTGTAAACATGAATTGATTTCATCGTTTTTGGACCGCTTTGGTTATTTAAATGACACTTTCAATCACTTGTATTACTGCAATACGTTACTGCGCCCGTATCACTGCCTGTTGGTATGGGAATCGGTCTTGGTGTGAGTGAAATATTGAAAAAAAGAAACTCTGGTGGCCACAAACAATTTGTATTGGCAGGAGTCAGATTTCAGCCAGGTAAGTACAGTGGTAGAGTCACTTCATAGGACTACCTTTCTGATAGTCAGTGTGTGTTCTGCGCAAATCACTTGAGCTAGCTGGGCTCCAGTGAGGACTGCACAGAGTTCTAGCGGTGGCATGAAGAGCTGATTTTTCTGAGCTTCCCGGGATATAGCCATGACAAAGGTGGTGTGGGTATAGCCGTGCTCATCCTCTGTGATAAGGTTTGCAATTGAACCATATGCATTCAGAAACGTCGAAGAAGATATGCAGCTCTCTTGAGAGAGGATACTCCAAATGGATATCAGAATTGGTGTGGGATCTGTCTATTCCTTGGAGGATGTGTACATACTGAAGGCTGACTGTCTGTATTGGTGGCTGGGCACAATGGTTGGGATGTTGTCACAGAGTAGATAGTCGGGGTGTCCACAACGCTAGTAACAGCAACAGTAAGAACGGGTTGGCTGATGGTCAAAGGGTTCACTGGTTGAGCAGCACTGGAGTCCATTCTGTGTTCACTGGCACCATGGAGGTGGCTTGTTATCCATTTGATCCTATAGTCAGTCTGACTGGCTATCCGGCTCAAAGGACCATGTGAATGAGGTTTGGACCTCGTTAGGATGGGCTAGCTCATATGTTGGAGTTTAGACAGATGACCAAGGACACAAGATACTATCAGATGACTTGAGACGAGAGACAGGGAATTCCAGTAGGAGATGGATATATTTAGGTTTAGCCTGCAGATAATCCAAATAACAATGGCCATTCATTGATAGTAGCCTGAGAGTTTTCAATAATAGTATGTAGCTCTTTCTTAATGGTAGAATATTGTTTTCTTTATCCGTGGTATTTCTGCATTGACACAATACAGAGTCCTTGCTCTCCAATGTCTTGGCTAGTACAAAAAGAATGTCTAAATATGCTGTGTCACAAAGAATCACCAATTCGACGTGTTCAAACTGAAAAGTAATTAATTCTGAACAGTACATAGTAGCATTTAACTACAAAATAAAGGCTTTCTGACATCTAAATTGAAAAATGTCATTATACAGTTATATTGCGCCAATAGTTTTTAACTTGAAAAATGTCTATATATACTATTTTATAACCTCTCTATAACCTCTATAAACTGAAGATTCTAGCCAATATAAAAATGAAACCTAACCTGCCGTACCGAATGCAACAAAGAACAAGAGTGCAGAGATTAAGCACTAGTTTGAAAAACTGCAATCTCTACAGCATTAAGTTAATATTTAAACAGGGTATTAGGATATTTCTAGGCTACTTTCTAGGGCACACTTAAAGGACAATTCCAGCGCGAAATGAACCTAGGGGTTAATAAAACATGGGTACCGAGTCGACTGTTCTCTGGGATATCTTTTCATGCTAATCGAATGTGCCCAGTTATAGTGCACACTGATAATTACCTTATAACGCTATTTGAGGGGAAATGGATGAAGTAAAAAGAAAATAGCTATTTTATACCACTAGCAAGGCTCAAAATGGCACCACACTTCCATGGTAACAAAATGAGGGTCCCTACATGCAAACCGAAGCATTGGGATCTTTGTAAGTGTACAGACAGTTTATTTAAAAGATAGTTTAAAAGACAGTGCCATTCATGTATACAGACAGGCACCATCTTGGGAAAACAGACTCGATCAGTCGAACCACAAACGATTTTGGAAGTGTTACTGTAAAATATGATACGATTTAGATGTTATAAATATATCTTGTCTGCCATCTTGTTCTTCTAGCCCATTTCCTAGTATAGAACAGACACCTGCTGGTCAAATTGTATATACAAACTTGAATGGCTCAATAGTTAGCCCATTCATTCCAATGAGGAAAATAATCACTTATCAACTACAATAACAAAAACTAGATTACCAATCAATCACAAATCCAAAATGCACACTGCATGGCAATAGGACGCATATTGTGACACTGGAATGGATTCAGTATAATGAAAATTGTAGGTGTTGACAAGGCACCAGATTAAGAATAATAATAATAACTAGAGGCTGGCATTTTGAGAAACTGCAGTTGGATTGTGTTACAGAAGTCACTCAAGTGTTTTTCACAACCTGCTATCTCAGAAATCTGGTTATAGCCATTGAAGTCTTCCTTTTTCTGCCCTGTCCATGTAGTGTAACCATTGTTCCCTTAACTTTGAACTTGCAAACTATGCTTCCAACAGTGTCTCTGGGAATATTCAGTGCCTTTGCTATCTTTTTGTATTCTGTTCCTTGTTTGTGAAGGGTGTTGATCTCTTCTATAAGTTTTTGGCCCATTCTTTTGACTTAGCAATGAATCTCACACAGTCAAATGTGACACTCAACAAACCCCTAGCCTGTTCAGGTATTTAATGTGTTCCAGCTCAAGCACACCTGGTAACAGGGCACACAAATGCTCAAGCACACAAATGTAATGTTTCTCAACATTTCTTAAGGGAAAACTTTATTGAAATAGAATATGTTGTTAATGAACTCTTTTACTTTGCCAGAATATGGTTTACTATTAATATTTTTTGTTATATGGTGTTCCATTGCTAAAGACACATCTACTGTTAGATTTGATGGGAGCTAATTTAGCCATTGCTTAGATTATTTCATTACAGTCATGGTCAAAAGATTTGAGAACGATACAAGTATTGGTCTCCACAAAATTTGCTGCTTCAGTGTCCTTAGATCTTTTTGTCAGTAGTTACCATGGTATACTTAAGTATACTTACAAGCATTCCATAAGTGTCAAAGGTTTATATTGACAAGTACATCAAGTTTATACAAAGAGTTAAAATTTGCAGTGTGGACACTTCTTTTTCAAGACCTCTGCAATCTGCCCTGGCATGCTGTCAATTAACTTCTGGGCCACATCCTGACTGATGACAGCTCTTCTCCAGACAAAAAATCTGAAAAAGGATTCTTTAGAGAAAATGACTTTACCCTGGTTCTCAGCAGTCCAATCCCTGTTCCTTTTGCAGAATATCAGTCTGTCCCTGATGTTTTTCCTGGAGGGAAGTGGCTTCTTTGCTGCCCTTCTTGACACCAGGCCTGAGGTCTTTGCCTCACTGTGCTTGCAGGTGCATTCACACCTGCTTGCTGCCATTCCTAAACAAACTCTGAACTGGTGGTGCCACAATCTCAGAGCTGATTAAATTTTAGGAGAAGGTCTTGGCACTTGCTGGACTTTTTTGGGCACCCTGACGCCTTCTTCACAAAAATGTAACCTCTCTACTTGAAGTTCTTGATGATCCCAAAAAATTGTTAAAAGGTAAAATCTTACGAGCAGCAATATCCTTGCATGTGAAGCCCTTTTTGTGCAAAGCAATGATGACGGCACATCTTTCCTTGCAGGTAACAATGATTTCAAGAACCACCCTCCTTTTAAAGATTACAGTCTGTTATTCTAAAGCCTGTTTTATGCTTCTGCGTCAAATCGACGGCGTACCCATGTAGACCTCTCTGCGTCAACGCGGACCCTCTGCCGTAACCTCCGCCTTCGAGTGACGTGCACCTCTCCAAAAATGTAACTTGCCCGCCAAGGCTACGCAGAGCGCAAAGACTGTGATTGGTCAGGTTAATACATCCTTCCGAAATGTAGCTTTTCCGGTTTTCCTCTCGCTATATACCACCATTGTTTGCTCCGAGGTGTTTCGTGAAAAGGACAAAATGATGGATTAGTTTCGAATCTAAGGTAAATTTAAGTTTATTTTTTACCTCTATTTATGTGGGCTACTAAGCTAGCTAGCTAAAAATGCCATCAGGTTGGCCATATACATTTCGCCATGGTATGTCTGTGCAAACAAAATGTAACAAAACATGCCGAAAATGCGGTCTTTATAACGCTGATAATTGCATATCTTTTTATTATTTAGAGATGGTGTAGCATAGGAAGTTCCACAGTGTGGGGTTAATAATCAGGGTTCTAAATTCGCATCATTTACCAGCCAAACGCTGGTAACATATGGTTGTCCATATACAACCATATTAGATTATATTAGGTAGATTAACTTCACTCACCAGCCAAACAACAGTAGTAATCCATTGAGTGGCTGGTAAAATTTGAACATTCACTAGCCGTTTGGCTGGTGAATGAAATAGTTAATTTGAACCCTTTCAACAATGTCTATTTTATCAACCAATTATCGTTGTCTTTGTACAGTACAGTACTATGAAATACATATACTTTTGCCCCATGACGTCTTTGTACACACTGACTTCTTATCTACTGTTATTTGCCCAATAACCGTTTGCACAGTCATACTCACGTGTTCATTTATTAAATTGTATTTGCCTGCCACTTAACATACCAATTTGATCTACCTCTGAAACTTATTTCTTTGCACTAATTGTACATTTACTTAAACTTTTCTCATGCAATTTTGACTGTATCTTTTTTTTCCTCTCTTTACCCTTTGTGTAGTTCTTGTGTATTTGTATTCATGTGTACCGCGGTCTGAACTTGCACCTTTTTGCTTGATCTTGTGGTTTATTATGCATTTTACAAAATATACTATGTTTATAAAACTATATAAATGTAAGAGTGAAACCTAATTGATCCACCTGTCATAACAGGCCCAAATATGATGCATGGAATCTCTAACGCAAGTCAGGTTGGTTTAATTCCTGTCCAGACAGACACTTGGTGTACACAGCACTTAATACAGCAATGTTCCCTACATTATATATAACCTCACCTGCACAGCCATTGTATATCCAACCACCACCTGTGCCTGTTTTGTGTAGCATCCAAGCTTCAATGGTAGCCGAGTCCCCTGTGTCCCGGGTGGAGTCCAAACACAAGAGGAACCAGGATAACTGGCCGGTTAAATACTAGGCCACCGTATAGACGCCAGTCAGACGCCCTGATCACTAGGCCACCGTACAGACGCCAGTCAGATGCCCTGATCACTAGGCCACCATACAGACGCCAGTCAGACGCCCTGATCACTAGGCCACCGTACAGACGCCAGTCAGATCCTGGTGAAAATATACTATGCATTTTAGAAAATATACTATGTTTATAAAACTATATAAATGTAAGGTTAAAACATAATTGATCTATCTGTCATAACAGGGCCAAGTATGATGCCTGGAATCTCTAACGCAATTCAGGTTGGTTTAATTCCTATCCGGACAGCCACTTGGTGTTCACAGCACTTAATACAGCAATGTTCCCTACATTATATATAACCTCACCTGCATAGCCATTGTATACCAAACCACCCCCTGTGCCTGTTGTGTGTAGCTCCACAGCTTCAATGGTAGCAGAGACCTGTGTCCCAGGTGGAGTCCAAACAGAAGAGGAACCAGGATGACTGGCTGGTTAAGCAGACGGCACAGCTAGATAATCGCAGGGTGGACCTACAGGCTGGTGCAGGACACAGGCGGCGAGTGTAGCAGATTTGGCCAGACAGTGGCTGATCTGCTGTGGAGGGTTACCATTGTCCCTCTAGCTATTTTCTTCTCAAGCAAATATTCAAAAATAATAACAGTTGTCAAATAGTCTGTGTCATGGTTGCAGGTATTTTTTATGTGGGGTGGCTTTGTTTTTCTAGTTTCAGCACATGCTATTTAAAAGTTATGTGAATGGCCCTGCTCAAGACCAGTGGTTCCCAAACCTCTCCACAAAGACTGAGTCTATACTTTTATGGGGCGAAACTTTTGTTAATGTTTAATCTCGAGAAGGGCTTTGGGCAAACCTGATGGACTCTACATAACCTGCATTTATTACATTCATCATTCAACCGGAATATTTGTTTGTAGAAGCCCCTTTGCCATTTAATATTATCCATCGACAGATGTGTATTTAAGTAGAAATCCAGTAGGTGACTTCACTTTTACTGGAGTAGGGTTTTAGTACAGCATCTCTACTTCTACTCAGGTATCAGTCTCCAATACTTTTTACACCTCTGAGAGGCACAGCAGAACAAACTGTTCCTGCTGTTTTGTTTGCACCTTATGATATGCTGCATGTATATCATTTTTGTATACAGTTGATGTGTATAGTTTTTATTTTATATATTTATATTTTGTGCTGCTTGTACCTGTTTGCAACTTTGTGAAGGTTATTCAATAAAGAGCAATAACATGACTTCACAGCAGGTCTTTATTGATAAAAAGAGAAATCTTAAAACATAAATGTAAAGGAAAATTCAGATATGACAATCACCTAGCTAATAGATAAAATATATTGACAATCACCCATCTGACTCTAGAGTGATGGTAATTGTAAATCTGCTTACCCGTTGGCAGGTGCATCACGTTTTTGACTGTGGCATTGACAGTTGATTTTGCTATATAGTGGGGAGTAGCAACATGCTAGTTCACTGACAAGCTTTGCAAAAAAACTCTGAAATAGTTTGGTTACAATGACGGGGTTACCTGTTTGTAAAGTGTCTATTTGTCAGTAACGTTTTGAAATTAGCACTTCGCCAGCAAGCAGTACTTAGTAGGCACTTCTGCTCAAGTTTGTTTGCTAACATAGGATATAAACAGGCTGACAAACAACTCGCAAATAACTTTCCGGTGGTGCGCGACAGAGGTGACACAGGCGGCACCACCTAGTGTTCTGGCGGTGAAATGTAACGCGTTGCAAAGACAGACGTTCACCCATGACGCAGAACTTCGAAAGGTCATGACACCGTCAGAGTGACGCCGTAGCCACGGCGTGGATTTGACGCAGAAGCATAAAACAGGCTTAACTCAATCAGCATGACAGAGTGATCTCGAGCCTTGTCCTCGTCAACACCCTCACCTGTGTTAACGAGACAATCACTGACATGATGGCAGCTGGTCATTTTGTGGCAGGGCTTAAATGTAGTGGAAAGGTTTTTTAGGATTAAATTAATTTTATGGCAAAATTGCGATTCATTGCAATTCACCTGATCATTATTCATGACATTCTGGAGTATATGCAAATTGCCATCATCAACACTGAGGCAGCCGACTTTGTGAAAATTGGTATTTGTGACATTCTCAAACCTTTTGATCATGACTGTAATAATCTCATACATGTTTTCCAAAGAGATTATTCTAAAATGAATTAACAAAAGTTGATTCAACCCATATTGAGGCATAACTTAAGTGTTAGAAAATAAAAGTTTAGCACCTCTCAAATGTGAAATGCTGTTGGACGAACAATAGTGGCTGGTAAAATGTGGCCATCCAACCAGTCAGGCTTCAGTAGACTGAGATTGCTCAACTCCATGTACCAGAAGCTCATCGCAAGGCCCAAGCTAACTCTCTCATCTGTTCTAATTTTTCTAGATCTATCTGCAGCCTTCAACACTGTGAACCATCACATCCTACCATCCACCCTCTCAGATCTCTGGCTCTGCACACTCCTGGATTGCATCCTACCTGGCAGGCCGCTCTTAGCAGGTGTCATGGAAAAGTTCTTTGTCTGCTGCATGGAAACTCTCTACTGGTGTTCCTCAAGGCTCTAGCCTAGGCCCTTCCTTCTTCTCTCTCTACGCTAAATCCCTTGGCTCTGTCATAACCTCACATGGACTCTCCTATTACTACAATGCTGATGACACTCAACTGTTTAATTCCTTCCCCCGTTTTGATATCCAGGTGAAAAGCCTGGCTGATATCTCTACGTGGATGTCAGCACACAACTCTTGTTCCGTGGGAAGGCCTGTTCACTCCAGGACATGTCCATAACAGTTGAGAACTGCACAGTCTCAGAAACGAAACTTGGTGTGACCCTGGACAATACCCTTTCTTTCTCAGCAAACATCAGGCCTGTGACTCGTTCCTGCAGGTTCATGCTCTATAACATTCGGCAAGCACAACGTTACCTCACCCAGGGAGCAGCCCAGGTAGTCATTCAGGCACTCATCATCTCACGTCTGGATTACTGCAACTCACTCCTGGTTGGACTCCCAGCGTGTGCCACCAAACCGCTACAATTCATTCAGAATGCAGCAGCTCACCTAGTATTCAACCTTCCTAAGTTTGCCCACATCACCCCACTTCTACACACACTCCACTGGCTCCCCGTTGAAGCTCGTTTCTGCTACAAGGTGATGGTGCTCTCCTACAGAGCAACAAGAGGAGCTCCTCCAAACTTTAGACAATACTCAAACCCAAAACATCCCTACACGGGCTCTCCTTTCTGCCAGCTCTGGGCTCCTGACCGTCTCACACCTTCAGGGAGTCAGCTCCCAATCCAAGCAGTCACAAATCTTCTCTGTCCTGGCTCCTCAATTGTGGAAACAGCTTCCACTGGAGGTTAGAACAGCAGAGTCTAACCCATCTTCAGGAAATGTCTGAAAACCTTCCTCTTCAATTAGTACTTAAATTAGTTGTATTCCACTTCTGTTGTTTTGTTATCTGTATGATCCTTCTCTAGCACTGTTTTTGCCAAATAACTGTTTCAAATGTTGAATGCTCTTACTACTAAGTTGTGGTTGTTTCACCTGGTTTCTCCTAAATGTATTAACTCACTGTAAGTCCTTCTGGATAAGTGTCTGCTAAATGATTAAAATGTAAATGTAATCCACCAGCCTAACTGAGGTAGTGTGTCTGAAACGGCCATCCCAAACAGTACAGTAATGTTAACAAATACCTTTTGGATTTGCTGAAAGATGTCACTACAATTAGCTTCACTAAAATGTCCTTAAATGACATAATCTACAACCATCAAGCCACTCTAGTGTTTCTGAATGGAGAAAATGTTAGTGTAGTTATTTATTTCAGTCAGTAGTGGGAGCTTTAGTGTTATACAACCCATTACTGTAAGAACAGAGGAGAGTCTGTGCCTCCTTAAGTAATGTTTACAAAGTCCTCAATGTGTGTTTAAGAAGCATACAAGTATACAGTCATACAATAAAGACAGTGAAGTAGCCCTGGATCTAGCAGTCTTTTACAGCTCATGTAATTTAATTATTTTCAAATTATTTTACATCTAATGTTTAAGTGTAGGCATTATCCTGACACCATTGATTAAGAAGACAATTTGAGTTATTCTAAATATGTGATATACTAAACCTTTTCACTTACACTGCTGATTCCACACATACATTCTAATGCTGATACTGTGTTTTCCCTGACCCGTGAGTCAACTACTGTTCTTTATCTACTGCAGATCATCATTTCAGTCTTTCCGTGCGAGGATCATAATGAAATCCCAGTCGTCTCTCTCTCAATATATTGTAGTACTGCTTGACATCATTTGATGAATAATTGGCCTGGGGGAATTGTGAAGTAATTTGATGACTAAACAAAGGCCCAACAATCTTTTCTTGAATAATTGTGTTAAGTTATGCCAACAATACTTAGAGACTGTCACAGATATCATTGCTCCCCGACTCCAACGCTTGATTTTCCAAGCCAAGAACAAGAAAGTAATTTCATATTTTCCTGGTCCAGATTGGCAGAAGTGACAATTAAATCACATGCCTATTTGTTGGTATGTTACTCTAGATATTTGAGTATAACAATCTTGTATAACAATCTTTTGGCAGAGGTGGCAGAAGTACAAGTAAAAGTACTTTTCTGGGCGCTGCAAAGATCACAAGTTTTGGGAAGTTCCTAATTGAGACCAAAATTACCAATAAAGAGAGTTCATAACTAATGAGTGATCTATGAAATACATAGAGTAAAACAATGATTAAATGTAGTGAATTGGTAATAATAAACTCCCATTACCTGTTCATTTGGGTTTTATTTCCCAAAATGGGTGAACCCAGCTGAGTACTTTTACTTTAACTTCTGCCACCTCTGTCCTTTAGTTAGCTTTAATAACATGTATTCCTAAAAAAGATATTTGGTAAAAATCCCAGATCTCAACTTCAAATATTTCCGAGATACCCATGGATAATGTGGGTGGAAACATGATGAATACCAAGGTCTAACTTCAGGAAGAGACACCTTACATTCACACCCCTGTTCCTAATTTCAGAAAGCTTCCCTGCACCTCAGCATGAGTTCACATGCCCATTGCATTATGTACTTTTAAACAAACTTGCACCTCTTAAAAGTGGAGGTATACATCAGAGGTTGTGGCATGTTTATGGGAATGTACTGTATATAGAGATTTTCTCATTTCTTCTGGTCACCTTGGGCACAGTGACATGTATGGTTTGGAGCCTTTGATTTGAGACGTGGAGGTGTGGTGGAAAAGGTGCAATGCAAGATAATTTCGGGGCATTTCCCCCTCCCGGGTGCATAGAGAGGTAAGAAATGTACCAGGTCCTTCTCTGTAGATTACAGGTAGTATAGCACATAGCCTTCATAAACATTCTTGACACAACCTAGTGATGGAGAGATTGCTTCAGGAGAAGACTTTTCACACTTTGATTTGCCTAAAATGAACTGGAGAAGTCAGTGATGTCTTTGAGGTTCTTAACAGAAAAACCTGCCCTATAGCGGCAGAGCTTTCCTCATTCACCCTACCGGAATAAACAGGCTAGTTCAGAAGAGTGTAACAAAATAAAATTAAAACAACAAATAGTTGACGATTGTTTATTATTATTCATCTCAGTGAGAAATATGGTAAATGTGATCTATCTAAACCATTGAAGCCAGTTTTTAATCCTTGCCCTTGTGGGGTTGCCTTGAGCAAATTAGGAATGTAGAATCCTCCATATCCCATTCAAGGTCAACACAGAGTTGAACCAGTGCTACATATGTATGATAGTCTGCCTAATCTCCCCTCTACAAATGTCTTACAGGCAGATAAAGGCTTTGACATTAGACTTAATGATATCAGGGCATCAGAAGGCTTTATGAAAATCGGAGACAGTCGAGGCGTGATTCCGTAAGAAAGAAACCTTCACATTGGTCTCTCAATATTCAATTGATGTACTGAAATACGGAAGGGTTTTCATTTTAAATTATGTGAAAGTAGGGGGAAACATTTTGATATGTTCATAGTGATGAGAATTTAGAATCCATATTCTACAGCATCACTGTAATATGAACTATATTGTTTATTATTTCTTAAATTGAAAATTAAATCACAAAACAGTCAGTGTTACTGGTCCCCCACCATGGTGTATTTATTTACCTACATTTTAATTTAAACAAAATTTAAAATAAATTTAAATAAATAATTTGAGTGTTTGCACTTTCATGCTTTATCTCGGTCAAGTCGCCAATGCAAATGAGAAGCAGTTCTCAATTGGCTTATTTGGTTAAGTAAAGGTGAAATAAAATAATAAACAATAAAGGGACTGTTCATTATTTATTGGGTGAGGGGGATGGTGAAACATTTGGTATGAAAAAATAAAATGCAAAAACATTTTCCTATGGCGTCTGTACATTTACTGTATGAATGACATTGCCTCTACTCTGGGATGAAACCCAGCACTTACAGCAGGTGCAATTTAGTTATCCAAGTAGCAAGACATGAATAATTTTACTAGCTAGCGAAACTGAACTGAATTATTGTTATCCAAAATTAGTATTTTACTGTTATAGAGACATTGTCTAATGACATACGTCTTGCTCATAGTGTAGTTGTGCAACAAAAGGTAATTTCAACAAAATAATAAACACAACATTAAGCTCACTATATGAGAAAAACATGCTTAAAAGGGTACTTCCATAGCACAATCATCTTCAACATTGCAGATAGAAATTTCAAGAATAGAGCAGATACAATTCCTGCTCTACTTGTTGGAGAGGCATGTTTGTACTACACAGCATATTTCTACCTGAACACGTGA
Organism: Umbra pygmaea; assembly: GCA_016801145.1. NCBI lineage: Eukaryota > Metazoa > Chordata > Actinopteri > Esociformes > Umbridae > Umbra > Umbra pygmaea. The sequence goes on along the minus strand of JACXGM010000617.1, from coordinate 25,004 downwards.
GCTGGGGAATATAGCTCCAAATCATCTAATAACACTCCAATATAAAGAGGTACCGTAAAACAAACCAGATGGAAAGATGGAGGAAATGTAATTAGCAAAATGTGAAAAAAATGTAGTCGTCTGTAAGAAAATCTCACTGACCTCACCTCAGCTTCCTCAAAATAAAGCCTAGTCTAAAGCAAAAAAAAATGTCCAACATTGTAACCCATATTGACCAGGTCGCCCACAAAATAAATATTTCTCTGTCCTAAGGAGGACATTAAATTCAAATTAATGAATTCAGAACAAACTAACTTTTGCGTAACTTAGCTACTTAATGAGTGAAATATTGTCTTGTGTAAAAATCATAGCTATTTTTCATGACATTGATTTTGTGACCCCTTTTTCTGAAAGCATAGTTATTAAATGGCATAAATACAACATATGTAGCCTAAGTTAATTGTCTTATTTTGAGTAAGAAGGATTTCTTTTGCCCCATAGGTTATTCATGTAAGCTGATGACAAAAATGTAGTCTTCAACAAAAATTCCCACAACTATTGGTTAACCACTAGGTCCTAGACATAATGATATAGTCAGCATGACTGACAACACATGAGCCATATATCTTTGGAGTCCGGTCTTCTCCTCAGTAGTTCAATGACAGATTAATGTTGTACTACTCTATATACAATTGTTGGTGACAAATAGGGCTGACTTTGTCAAATACTAAATACCTTGTGGAAATGTGCCTTATTGGTTTGAACAAATTTCAATCGAAATGTAACTTCCATTTTTAACCCAACCCCTTTAAATTGTATGGGCAGTATCAGCAATGACCCCCTGGGAGAAATTAAGGTTAACTGTCTGGGTTAAGATCAGAATTATGTCTCACAATACTAGCTCTGGGATTCAATCTAGCAGATTGTTGGTTACTGGTCAAAGGTGTTAACAGCTAGGCAATATGCTGTAACAGTACAGTAACCCAGAGTAAACCATATACTGAATTACACACATGGTTCAGTGTGTATTAACCACCTCCTTGAAGATGGTAAGTACAGTCTATATGTTAATTTTATATATGTTTTCTAGTATCATTCATTGAAATATAATTGATACCAAATGGGCTTCTAACCCAGAGAAAGCTGAAAATGCAATGCCTTTTTCACAACAGGAAACACACTCCAATACACAAACTGCCACTCCCAAACCCTTTCCCAAACACTGGACATCCTCATATCTAAGCACCTCACTTGTTTCTACAAGCAGGCATGAATTCATATATTATGGAAACCATGTGTGAGTGAAAGAAGATTTTTTTATTGCAATTGCTTGTATCTGGTTCCATTTTAGGTCCCCTTATCTGCATGCAGTGACCATCTGCAAATTATAGCAATAGAGAAGGTTTGTGTTGCCACAATTCGGCTTGACCTAATCACGCACCGCTAAGTGTACATTTGTAATTTATTTCAGAATCATGCAGTTTGTTTACAGTAGCCTTTTGCAATATTTAATTTCAGACCTGAATAAAATTACAGATGAGTGATGGGAAAATTTAAACAAAATGATATTGCCATATAGCCTTAGCAAGGTGACTGACAATTCCCAATATGTACAGTATATTAATGAATTTGTCTCACAGGAATTTCTTAGTTCACTTGTCTACATCATGTCATGTGTTTTTAGACATTCACTTAAACATTAAACATATCAGCCATACTACCACAACCATCATGTATTCTAGAAGTGGATGTCTGTTAAATGACTTGGTGTTCTAGGAGGCATTTGTTTGGCAAAGAGGCTGCCTTTGATTATACTGTACTTAAGATAACGCAAACATTTCAGACGTGATTGAACACATTTTAAAAAATGCCTAAATTGCGAATAATTTTACGTAAAAAATGCAATAATTATAATTAAATGCATTATGTTTCGTTGCATGTTGCTGAAAGGATTTAGGCCCTTTCATCATTGGCTTTCCCATTGAAAGATGTCGGCCCCATGAGTCCTGAAAGTCTGTAGTTATATGACCTGCATATATTGGAATCTTCTCTAGAAAAACAATTTCTGTGAAAAAAGTTTTCACCCAGTTATTTGCATAGTTGCATCTCCACGTTTCCCATTGAGTCTCCTTTTTTCCAGGGCGGAAAAAAGCATATATATTCAAAAGGCATTTAGTCCATTTCTTTCTTGGCCGGTAAACCTATTCATCAATTGTCCTGCCTTGTAGATTGCATTCTAATGCTAATCTAGCGTGTTAAATATCTTTTTGTTCCCCTTTCACCGTTTTGTCATTCAGTTTATCCAGTTTTGGCCACCCATTTTATTTATTTATGCGCCGGCTTCTATTCATGTGCTCATGTATTTTTTATTATGTTGTTTCACTGTCATGCAGTGTCAACTCACTCTATTCAATGTGTGATACTTGAAGGGCTTGGAAGGACAAAGCGTGTACACATTGCAGTGCTATTCACTCCGGCCAGCTGGATCGGCTGAAAAAAACCTTGTGAAAAGAAATCTTCTACAATAGACACAGAAGAAGTGCACAATGCTAACAGTTTTCCAAATACCACTGATTGCTTTCATCACAATGAGGGAAAGCAGACGCTTTTTGCTGAGCTCCACTTCAACAAACAACACTCTCACAAAAACCTCCCAGCCCACGTTTTGTTCCCAGACAAAACCTCCTCGACAGTCTAAACGCTCCAAGTGAAAAAAGTTATTTCAGGTTTCTTCCCACTTTTCTTAAGTAAAATATAATAAAAGGGAACAGAAGGAGAGGGAAATAGTCTCTGAGCTGGCAATGAGCGCTCTTTTATCAACCTGGCATCTTTTTCATGCGTTGTGGTCACCAAACTGTTAGCTGCCGTGGTCTGAATTGGGTTTGTTTCAAACAACTAAATAAATAATAAAGCCTAGCTTGCGTCTTCAAAGAAATATTAATCGAAATAGATTTATGTCTGTTTTCAAAAAGAAAATCATACAATGCTCTGTTAAATTGATGTGTATCCAAGGCCAAATAATAATAAAAAGTTAGCTGTGAAGCATTGCCTCCTTGTAAGTAGCATATAAGTAATAGCGACGATCAATATTCAATACCTTTTTACTTTTTATTATTTAATACCGTATGAAACAAGGTCACATGTGCGTTATTTCCAGGGAATAGTAGGATGTTCCGTGGAGAGAAGTGATCGGGGTGTTAAAATAGAGAATGCAGAGTGCTGAAAAGGTTTAATTAACCGTGTCGGAGATAATTATCCCTGGACAGTCCAAATTAGTTTTGCATAATCGCTCTGATCCATATGAATTAACTTCTTAATGTAATCTAGGAGGGGTAGATGCTTAAATAACATGTCCAATGAATTGCATGTCATAATATGAGCACATTCAGTTATGTGTGAAAAAACACAGAGGGATAGAGAGAGAGAGCCAGAGAGAGAGAGAGAGAGACGCGCGAACACGCACACGCACGCACAGAAAGTTGATACATACTTAGTTATAGTTAGTTATGGTTATAGCCATAGTTAAGAATGTCGTAGAAAGTTTTTTCATTGAATAAGTAATATACATTAAATATAATGCAATTACTTTACATCAAAGTGATGCCTTTTTTACAGTTCTAATGTGCTCCTTTTCACTAGAAAAATAGGGTTTAAGAGAAACCATCTCGCTTTCTTCCTATGCCCGATTAAAATTGTGATAAATCAGGTTTTGGCTCTTGATTACAATGGGTTGATTTAGATGTCCAAGTAATACTATTCACAGCGCGAACAAAAGCGGCCTTTGGAGTATACCTTACACTTCACCTGGACTGAGCACGTCACGGCATTTCAGATAAATATCTTGTTAGCCATTCAACAAGAACTACAGCGGGATTAATTATGTTTGTCCGCATATCCTTTATTATAATCCTTTGTTCAGCAAATGAACAGAATAGCATTTAAGAGTTTAAAAGTACATGTAATCGGTGTTAAATAAAACACAAAACATACATCTTAAGAGTTAGTAAAAATGGATGATTCTCCTTATGCACATAAATGCAGAGGCTTCAAGAAACCAAAAATACTAGTGATAGTTTTGAGATTTGTCAATGATGAAAAAAGGCCAACAATTATAGTCGAATTGAAGAAAACGTTTGGGCAGTCTTACTTGGCAGAGTTACTTGTTTAAATAAATGACATCCTATAAGCACTTCATATTTCCTGTGCAAATGTTACAGGACAAGGTCTGTCCCCTGTTCAATCAACTGGGTCACCATAATGATTCCACTAAACAATAAATATTACAGACATCTATAAAACAGTGTTTAAAAACTCAAAATATACACTGGATTTGTATTAAAACCATCCAGTCAGTTCCATGTCATATCTCAAGCACTAGGCTAATGTCAAATTAACTATTAGCATTATTTATCTGTACACATTTACAGCTTATGACATTCTGATTGAAATAATAAAGAAACATAGCCAGAAGCATTAGAAATATGCAATCCTTCGTTACCAACAAAAAAAATCATATAAAAGCCAGTGATTAGACTTATTAAACAATATTCCAATATCTGACAAAATATATGAAAAGGACCACCAATTCATGTTGTTGTTGGAGTCCGTAAACTAGGCCTAGTTGATAACAACAAGTCAGTCAAGCAGGTGCATTTTCAACAGATATTTCAAATATGATACCTTTCAATAGAATATTCACATTGTGGGCAAACTGGTCTCCTCTTTTCTCCTCAGTTCTGTGTTCCTGCCATCATTTTGTTCTGTACTTCTGGGATTTTTGCCAGGTGATGGCTAAATATTACTTTAGAGAGTTCTCTAAATAAACATTACCTTAGATAAAGGCATTAATCAATATAGTACATACACATGTGATATCTGAGACGACGAGCACTTCATCACATGTACAAGTTTATGCATGCATAATAACCTCTTGCATGAATATTTTTTCACATTTAAAAGTCTCCTAAGTCCAATAGACTATCATAATGCCGCTGCATACGCAGGGTAGTCAAGTTGAGGTTTGCCCATCCCGGGCAGCAGAATGTAGGCTAACGGTGGCTGGAGACCTGCAGAGGGCCAGCCGGTACAGTTACAGGGTATCATGTAACCTGGGTTACCAGGGGCTGGGTGAGAGTGAGTGTGGGCGTGTGTTCCACTAACACTACCAGTTCCAGTAAAAGCCGTGCCGCCAGGGTACCCCAGAGATGGGTATGGAAACGATGGAGAAGAAAGCTCTGACATCTTCGACCCGAGGTCAAAAAATGAATAGGGGTTCGTGGACATGGACGGGTTGAAGAAGACTCTCGCTGCTGCGGCCGCCGCCGCCGCTGCAGCCTTATCCGGGTTCCCTAACAGGGACTCGGAAAGTGCTCCATGAGATAGACCACTAACTTTAAGCGCTTCATGCTCCCCAAGATTGTAGGGCACTGGGAAAGCAAACTTGTCTTTTTTCATCAGAGTCTTTGGCTTCCGCCTAGGTCTGTATTTATAGTCTGGGTGTTCCTTCATGTGCATGGCTCTCAGTCGTTTAGCTTCGTCAATGAATGGCCTTTTCTCTGACTCGGTGAGAAGTTTCCACTCCGCTCCCAATCTCTTGCTGATCTCGGAGTTGTGCATTTTTGGGTTCTCCTGAGCCATTTTTCGTCTCTGCGCTCTTGACCAAACCATGAAAGCATTCATCGGGCGTTTTACGTGATCCATTGGTTTAGACATGTTGGTACCAAGTACTTTGGTCTGAAAAAGTGAATAAAATAAACAATATGTCAAGTCTCTGTAAATGACAGTGAAGACTCAGGTTGTCTAAACACGGCAAAGAAAAAAGTTACATAGGACCTAGGACCACATCAAACAAAGATAACAAACATATATACGAAGATATATAGATATTTACATATAGGATGAAACGATAAATTAGGGAAAACAATCTCTATTAGAAACAAAATAAGGTTCATAGCTGATATACAATAGATTACTTAAAAATAACTTACGTAAAATATCAGTGCTTCATTACACCGTTGTATGATATCCGTTTGGGAAAGAGCAATGCGCCGCGTCCTGATGAGAAACTGTAAAAGTTAGGTTTTCGGATGCATGTTGATATCCGAAAAGGACAATACAGCAAAGCAGACAGAAAGCAATATGTCTAGCGCTGTGGTTCTTATCTTGTTTTTCTGATATCGCCAGAGACTGTTAACAGGCACTCAGCACTTGAATCCAGCGTTTACGCAAATGGTTGATAACTCCAGGCTGCCCCATGTGAAATAAGGTTTTCAGAAGCAGGTAGTGAAAGTGCCCCGGGAGCATGCGCAGTACGTTTGACACAAACTGAGCGCTCTTTTAATCCCACCCTATGCGCGGGGACCAGGGACTCGAGGGAAAAAAACACCTTATAACCAACATGGCTAAATCCCCATCACATGATATTTCCTTTATAGTAAAGTTATTAGTTCAATTAGTTAAATAAATCATATTATAATAAGGATCAGGGTAATTCATGATATAGCTAGCCTAAAATAATATAGAACATATATAGCTATTACATACAGTAGCCCTAACATTTATTAAAAGTTTAGTAGGATACTTAGACAAATAAGGTGCTAAATAACTGAACTAAATATAACATAAAGAAAAATTGAACTGCTCCTGTTATTCTCTATAGGTGTAGCCTAGTTTACGGTATTTTAAAAATGAGTGCTCAAGCTAATACAAGCGCGCTTATGTTTAAAGTTAATTAAAGCATTGGGTTGCCATCATTGATTAGCCCATGACAATTACAATAATGATAATAATAAAAATGATAGTAATAGAACATTACCCCCAGTGTCGTGGGAAATATCACTGATCAGTGATATCACTCTTATTCTTTCCCTCTTTCATACTGTTAAATAACGATGGTCTGCTTTTTATTAGATTTAAATACTTGTGCTACTCCATGGTGCCTTTTGAATCTACAGTAGGGTATTTTGTCATTTAATCTCTTCCTGAGTGGTAGCCTTCAGTCCCTTTCACCATGGGTGGCACAGGTAGGCCTGTTACAAAAATATTACACGTACAGGACCAAAATAACGAGGTAAAGAATGTCGCCTTTTATTTTTCTGATTATTGTGAAAAAGCAGTTTGTCACAAATATGCCTACATTTTGAGGCGGGCACAGTGTCTCTAATCGCACTTGGTGAAATTAATTATTTTTTCCTGAATTCCCCCTTTCACTTTCACTTCAAAAGGACCTTCCCAAGGGCGGCGAATCGACAACCGAAATGAGGTTGTCAAATATTCAACTAAGCAATTACAGTTATCTGAAATACTTGTTGAGTAAATTGTATAAGTGGCTTGTTCATGCACCTTCTCTGTTGTGCATAATTATAATTAAAAAGTGAAAAGAAGGCTGCATCAAACAATTGACAATACCGATTTATAGTCCGCCGTGCGTTTAATTTGATATAGTGCATGAATTAATGCTAAATTGAATTAAATATAACATCGTCGTTCAGAAATGTTTTGCACTCTTAGTAGGCTATACCTGAGTCAGAATTTCTGGCACCTCAGCTGAAAAGATAGGTTGCTGAACAGCGGTAATCTTTAGTCTTCCTCCACTTTTCTCCTGTCTTATTATTAAGGTATTTTATTATTATTATTATTGTTAATATTATTATTAATATGACGATGAATTATTATACCATATATTAGTAATGTCATTAATTTACCTTTTTTCTCTTGTTCGTCATATCCCACCAGCCATTACAATGTTTAAATAGAGTAATACCAGAGGAGATAATGCGATAAGTTCAGATATTGTGATCAATTAATTATGCATTTAAACAACTAATGAATAACAAATTCTGTGATTGAACGAAATTGGATGAACTCACTAGGCTACGACGCAACATATAGAAGGGACATACACCTTATTAACTTTTAAGTTTTCTTTTGTGTAGTTTCTCTGTTCTTGTAGCCTACATGTATCTTTTAACTTTTGTTTTCAAATGTAATACGCCTAAATGATCAATATATACGCGGATCCAGAGTGCCCGGTAAATAGTCCTCCGTATTAAAAGACCTCGTCATTGTATCAATTTATAGGAAACCTGATGACTAGGTAGGTGGAGATGAGAGTCTGAAGGACCGGCCGCTGATTGACAAGTGCGCGTTGACACTTTTAAGATAGACAAGCTGCTGCCACAACGGAAAGTACTCGCATCTGTCAACACTCTGGTGTGCGCCCATTGTGGGACTGTCAATGCCCTGGCATTCCAGAAGTGAACCGCCGGAATCACTCTGAAGAGCTTTACATTTTTTTACACAAGCAGGAAAATTGCTAGGAATCCTATAGCTACTGTAAATAAGCTAAGCGAAAAGTTATCATCTGTTTCTAGAAAGAAATGTCTTAAAAATAACACGTTGTTTTAACACTCGCGAACCAGCTCAGGGACAATCCATGTTGGGTTATTTTTCACACAATTATTATGTTACACACACAATGTGTCAGGTGAGTCACACAAAAATGTAAAGATTATTTTACACATTTAGCTTTGGAGTTGGTACATCATGTCTTACAGACCTGATAAAACATGTATTTTTATTTTATTTTAACAATTCTAAGAGTGTGTAGGTTATGTGTCTCAGTCTATTGACCACACAAAAGTTTGGTATTCTTTTTAATCTCATGTTCTTGAATCTGTTATTCCTTATTTGTTAGTGTGGGTATGTGTTTGTTTGTGTGTGGTGTGTGTTGGGTATTTAACATTTAATTCTAAATTCAACCGCTTTTACTACTGTGTATAATTACTGAATATAGCCTGGTCCATAATAGCCTGTTGCTGACACATGATCTGTAGATTATAGTGTGCACCCAGAGTTGGACTTTCCTAAAAATGCCTATAGTATTTATAAGTAAGGGCTGAGTAAATCTTAAATTCAATTAGTATTTCCACACCTGAACCTGAACACTATATGATTTAGCAGATTTTCAACAACTTCTTCAATGGTTTTTCAATTTAATAAAAGAGAAACACAATTTCCAAGCTTGGTAAAACACATGTAATTAGGATCTAATAAACTGATGTCAAATTTTATTTTTTTCCCCCTGCTTTTTCTTGTTGTGTTTCTCTTCCTTGTGGATGTAACTGGAGTTAAATCATTCAGAATGGGCTACTTATAGGGGAATGTCCTGGTGATAAAGCCTAGGTCCATCTCCTGACATGGAGGGACCAGAACACCTTTAAGCAGACTGACTGGTGATAAGGCTGAAAAGAGAATGAGAGCCAGCCAGCCCAACAAGCGCCCGGCAACATATTCATGTAGAGATCGCACACAGGTTACTACTCCAAAGCCATAGCAATCATATTGTCTGAAATGAAAACCTAAGCGGTGAGAAAATGTATGAATAGGAGCACTAGTTGGTTATTTTACTTGCAGTGAAATCCCTCTGACATTTTACTTGAACATCTACTACATCGTTGACTGGGACATGACCCCAAAATGAAACCTATCTACAAGGACAGATAGTGGATGTGGAGTTTATCTCTTCATTTTCCATTCACTGATAGTTATATCATCAGTTCAAAACTTCACTCTGCAGTTTACTATCCAAAGGGAAGAGGAAAGAGAGAAAAAATGAAATAATTTATAGGAAATTGTTTTAAAATATAGAGGACCTATCCTCCTGAATAAGTGGTATTTTGTTTGAACTTATCAGAGTAATCAACAACCTGCAATTGTCCGCCACTTCAAACTGCTGGATTGTACTTTAGTCCTGGATGAAAGTGTGGTCATAATCAGGGTTATGGATGGACATGTGGGATGGGAGAGGTTGGATCATGTACCTGACATGGAGGTTTTTCTTTCTGCTTGCCTGATCACAGCACTGCTTTTCTCCCTTACACACTAATGGATCATCCCCATTCCTGACAACCAGACTGAACATACTGTAGCTTTCTATAAGAACAGAGTAAGTAGGTCTATGAAGAGAGTAAACCATTACACCACAGGAAGTCAGATTTTGGTATTCATGTTGCCTGTATGCTTTACTTTAAATTATTGTAAGCCATCCCTATTGTTATTTTTTCCCTTCACAGTTGCTTGTCAATGTGCAGTATGCATGCGCACATCATGATTTATTTGAAACCATTTTGTTTGCATTGTAAAAATGGATTTGATATATACAGAGGTAAAGCGATAAGAACTGACTCGATTAAATAAAAACAGACTCAGTACTCTTCATAATCGTGTGTGAGATTTGCTCACATTTTCAGGATTGAACATTGGGCAATAGTGTGGTTTAAGAATTGGGGTACAATGACAAAAAAACTCCTATTAGAAATGAGGACAAAATACTACATTTGAGAAAAAAACTCAATGTAGCGATGAAAGCTGTTTATTTTCAATGTAATCTCATTAAACATACTGGGGAAAATGTTCTCTGCATGTTTTCCTGAGCCAGACACTATTGAAAGTCAATTTGTCATCCATTACGTAGTATTTGCTTCAGTATCTTATCTTAATACCTAGTCAGCTTTTGAGATAGAGCTAATGGCTTAAACACTTCATCCGTGTTAAAAATCCAATTGATTACTATTTAAAGATGTTTGTATTTAGATTATATGTAATTTTGCTCCATGTCCTCTGTGTTTGTACAATGCCTAGTTAATATTCTCAAGTGTCAGGATACATAATGACAGGTTTGGCAAATCAAACAATAAGGTCTCCTGTAGTACTTTTAATGAGTCATATTGAGCTTGGAATAAATACCTAATTAATGTAAGCAAAGTAAAATATTTTGTTGCAGGTTTAGAAATCCATGTGACCTATTTTACATGATGTGCTCCTAATATTCAATAAGTGCCAAATGACTTCTCCAGTTCTGTAATTATTCTAATTATAGTCTTTATTGTTCCTAAAGGCAGATTTGTGTGGCTTTGTTCCTCTGTGAATTACGGTGGTAATGAAGCAACACATTTACTCCACCAGAACCTAAATATTATGCATATCAAAACGATTAAAAAAATAAATAAAATCCTCTCATAATAAAGCTGAGCATTAACCAAAGAAGCAGTAAAGAAAGTAAACAAAGTAAAGGACTCTACCCTAAAGAATGTTGAATTGTACAGTAATGCATGCAGCATTTGTCTAGCACTGTGACAGCAGTTGTACTGGCTGCAATAACAGCTCAGCTGCCCCAGTTTGCACTGGGTTGAACTGATGTGGGTTAGAGAGGTGCTTGTCAATTCAAGAACCTGCGAATTGTCAAAAATAATGCAGAAGTTTGAAAGCATGTTAAGGAACAAGAAAAGCCAATGAGAAGCAAGGACAAAAAAATCCCAAGGGATGATAATACCTCTAAGTCTTGTCAGTGTATTACAAATCTTCCATTCAGGGATATCTCCACACCTGAAGGCAAAGCAAAATAACAACCCCAGCTAAACAGACTTCTTCAATCATTATAGATCGACCTTTAAAGCCTTTTGTCATGAAGTCAGATTTTCTCTGAGCAGATATCCCTGCAACCTCCCATAGGTCATGTTTAGCTAAATACAGCCACGCTCACACTGGCTGAGTCCTACGCTTTAATTCCCCAAAAAGACTCTTGTATCCCTGGAGGCATCGAGATGACTTTTGCCATGATACACTATTTTCAACCATTTAGCGGGTGCATTATTGCTGCCCCCTTTCCCTCAATTATCCACTCCTTATCGGGTCGGCATCACTGCACAGCCCAAATAGAGAGTTGTAATTACCCATACTGCCACCTGATAGCACCTCCTCCATCAGCTTTATCACTGGGTCCTGGTAACTCATCACAGGAAGACGGGGTAGAAAGCAGTTGCTTTTGGCTCAGCCGCTACAGGTAGATAGCTCATCTCTCAGATACATTTATAGTTCCAGTTGGGATCACAGGGAAACTGATGCACCCAGGCAATTTTTTTTGTTATCCGCCCTCTCTCTCAGGCAGCACAAAGGCTGTTCTTTCTCAGTCCTCTTTTAGTCTCTCGCCCCTTTTTCTGTGGAGGCAGAATTGAGGCCGTTCGGCACACAAAAAGTGATCCAATCTCCTTGAACCTGTAGCAGCGCTCTGACATGCTATTTGGGCCTACATATTGTGCCGCAGTCCTTCTGCCTTGTTCATCTGTGACATTGTACACAAGCTCAAAGGCAAGCCGAAAGAGAACGCTGGCACTTCTGTGTAAAGGTTGAAAGTACATCTATCTTGTTCATCCTTTTTATTAATACTTTCCCTGATGTTACTTTGGGCATGAAAAATAAAAGCCATGAAGGGCTGTATTCACCTGTGTCACAACAGCACCTCGATTAACTGTTCATTCTGTACTGTAGATGTATAGCTGTGACATAGGACATCGGAACCAATGGGACCACTATGCAAAGATTATAGAATGACAGAAACATGGATGCCAAGTGTAGCCGGATAACTTGATAAAGGATTACTGAAATAATCAAGCCCAACTTTAAGGTATTTTACACCACTATTTGATTTGGAAAGGTTGCTGAAATCCTTTCACTTGCCCATTTTTCCTGCTTCTAACACATCAACTTTGGGGACAAAATGAAGAAGCAGGAAAAATGGGCAATTATAAGGAATTGAGCGACTTTGACAAAGGACAAATTGTGATGGCTGGATTATTAGGTCAGAGCATCTCCAAATCTGCAGCTCTTGTGAGGTGCTCACTTATCAAAAGTGTTCCAAGGAAGGAAAAGTGTTGAACGTGGGGATCGAAGGCTGGCCCGTGTGGTCCGATCCAACAGACAAAAAGTTCATGTTGGTTCTGATAGGTGTCAGAACACAGTGCATCACAGTTACCTTCACAATATTAGGAAGGTGGTCAAAATGGCTGATTGGTGTATATACTGTATATTATACAATTAGGAAATGGTGAGTAATGGCTCCTTTTTATGGTCACGGTATAAGTGTAAAAACCAACGAGGTCACCGAAGGTGATGTCCTGTTCACCATAATCCACGTTTGTTAAAATGAAATGAAATGCATTCAAATGACCCAACCAATACCACGTTTAGTGTGAATTCTGCAGATATTTCCAGTTTTCTCTATCAGTTCCAAAAATGAAAGAGCCTTTGTCTGTTGAGCCGTCAGTATGTCAAGGGAGCAGCCATATTCTATCCACAGAGCTTGTGACCTCCAGCAAATCAAGGGATGATGAGGATGCACCGGAACCTTGACTAAGATTCCCATGGCCTGGGTGCTTTCTAACAGCACCACTCTAACACTGCTTGAAAAGGGAAATCAATCTTATTTGAGGAGATTAAGTGACCAGGATAATAACCATGTCATTGCGAGAGAGGAAAACTCCCCTCTTTTCAATGGAGCGAAATAGCTGTGTTCCTGCAGATGGCTCATTGTTGCATCTGAATATCACATCTCTCAAGGTAAACCTATTATAGCCACGGTGTATGACATGCCATAGTAACAAAACCGTTGGCCATTCCTGGGACTGGGGTGCGTTTTCAAATGCCTGATATTAACGCTGTTATAACACAGTTCCTAAAGTGCAACGCATCTCCAGCATGTGCTGCACTGGGGTTTGATGCCGGACATGAAGTAGATGTATGCATGTACAGTGTGTCGGTGTGTGTGTCTAAGTGGCACATATGGTTGAATGACACTGTGATGAATGAGAGCGCATGTGTGCTGTCAGCACGTCTTGTGTTGGGGGAACTCTGACAGGGGCTGTCTCAGGTGATCTCATTATTTGATGGACACCGACGTGGAGAGCTCTGCATTCACGCTGGGCCCCTCCACATGTCGCTTAATCAGCCCGCTCTTCATGCAGTGCACATGGGACACGCGTGGAATTATTGATCACATTCTGACAGAGTACACTCTCCTTACCATAATCAGCAATACGTTACTGCAGCCGAGCCGATGCCGCGCACACGGCAGCACGGCGTGATATTAGATGCTACTGCAGAAGGGGCTATACTTATCAGCCCTCTACAGCAGGCATTCTGTATTTGGGCGTTAAGATAATGTTCGCTTAATGAGTTAAATAATCTGTTTATTTGTGTGTTTATCTATGAAGCCTGTGAGGGAGGGGTAGTGATACGGTGAAACAGGGGCGTTCACAAATCAGAGACTTCAAAGCGCTAATCGGGTGCGTCAGGATTAACGCTGGGTCATTATGAATGCTCCTTTTGGTTTCCAGTGCCATAGCTTTTTATGGGAGGCAAAAGTCGATACCCGTGCAGAGCAACACCCCGACTGGCTGGCCACACCAAAGGGCTGCCTGCACCCTCACACAGGACGGCCCTCTGGGACAGTGTCTGCTAAAGACACAAGTGACAGCTATGTCTATGGAGCTTAAATACCCACAATCCCACACTGCTTTTGAACAGCACAGAGTCTGTCTGAGTGGGGCAAATTAATCAATTTGGAGGGTCAAGTTAAATCAATATGGCGATCCAAGTGATAATTACTACGAGGAACAGTAATTACAAAGAACATTCATTTACTGCGTAGATTTTCTGCCAGCGGAGGATTTTAGTGAGCCTGATTCATCTGCTGGGGGGACAATGTGAAGAGGAAGCCATCTCTTTAGAAGCAGCCAGTTTGATTCTTCCAAGGAACAGTAGGCGCACACAGGCTCAGGGTCAAAGAAGATTTGGGTTTGCCCCGGGATCAAAAGCAGGTTTCTGAACCCCTGTGTCTTCCCTCCAGGGTTCTTATATTGATCAGTCACTTGCCATGTAGCGACAACAAAGGTTTGTCATAATACATACTTTTGTTACTGCTGAGAATGTGTCCTTGGTATTTGCATCATAAAACAAAAAAGTCCACTGGGACTATTCAGAGCTAAAACCTTGATGTCCTCAGCTCCAGGAAAGGCACAAAGGGGCCTCCATCTAAATGCCATTTTGCTTTAGCCGAGAGGCAACCTGTGTACATTTTCTATTCCCAGCCACTTTGAGTATGCACGTTGTATAGGCATTCTATTCTAAGCTGCAGGTTGCTGCTGTTCTGCCAAGTGCAAGGAATGGCCTCTTTTATCAGAATGGAGCAAATCTGGGCTAATGTGTCTGCTAAAAAGAGTTCCAGGGAGCCTTAGACCTCCATTCTTTCACCATTCTTCCCACTTTTCTCCTCTTTTGCACTCGGGATAATTGCAGTTTAATTGGGTGACAAGAAATGAAAACTGTGTCCACATTATCTAGGATTATCTCTTTTTCCTCCAGCTTGCCATCAATTCAAAGAAGCCCATTTATCAGTCCAGGGAGGCTGATGCTTGGTCAGCTACAGAGAAGCTTTGAGCACCAGTTAGCAGAATGAAATGAGAAGGGGCCTTGAGCTATGGGAGGGGGGGGCTGACAGCTAAGAAAAATGCTCTTTGTATCTTATCATAAATGTACATTCATCTTTAAGATTCATATCTTTTCAACTCTTTCAAATCAATAGAAATACTGTAATAATACGCTGAAGAAATATTTCCCCCAGAAAAGAATTATGGAGAAATAGTGTCCATTTCATTGTCAGCCGGCAGACTAAATTTAACAACAATAATGTCTGTGTCTTTTACAAGTGACAGCGACACTCCACTTTTGTTATCTTAAAATATTTCACAAATTCTACATAAGCGGTAATACATCACGTTCACTCTTATTTTATGATAATATGTCTGGAAATTCAGCAAAAGCAACTGGTGTTGTGGTTTGGTTACTGTAGCTTCTGGACAGACCCAGTTTCATTCATTGGTAGAGAGTATTCATCCATTTCTCAGTGGCTTTGAATTCTACATGGTGAGGTTATAAACATTGAGTCATTCTCAGGCCAACGCTAGCCCACCTTCCCTTTTGTTAGAGCTATACTCCAACTTGAAAAAAAAGAAAACCTTTCAGGCAGCATGAATGCACTTCGTTCTCTCTCAAAGAACTTTGCATTGATAGCGCTGGAAAAAGGAAGGCTGTTTAGAAAAGGAAGGAGAGACAATGGGGACAAAAATGAAAGCTTTCAGATTCCATTATGAACATTGCCCTCCATTCTTCTGAGCTGTTTATACCTTTTTCCGTACAATAATGCCTTTTTGCTGTAATATGTCTCAGCGTCTTTCAGTTCTTATTCTAAATGGGCACTGCATCAGAGCTAGGGTAATACATACCTGAGAAATGATGGAGAGATGCAGTTGCTTGGCATTATGGAAGATCAAGGTAAAGCTCACAGATCACAAAACTGCCTCGTTAATACTGCTCTAGGCAGGTGAAAGAAACGAGACCTTGCCAGGGCACTATGTACCCATTCAGAGCCTGGTGCATTGTGTAAACATTTAAGATGGCCTGATCTTTGGGTGGAAAAAGGCAAGCTTTGTATGACACTGAAGCAGGGAATTTTGCTGTACAATGATGTCGCTGGAGTGCTTTATGTTCAGAATGCAGTGAGCGACCTTAGTCCTCAAAGTACAATACTCATGAAGGTTACAGGAGACATAGTTGGCTTTGAGGGGATGTGTGTGTGCGTGTGTGTGTGTTAGCGTTGGTTAGAAAGAGGGACATAGACCATTTACCCAATGCAGTGCAAATCAACATCCTATGCAAAATACTTTGCTGAAATCATAACCTACTTACTTCATGTAGCCTCCTTGGGATTCCTCGAGTCAGTGATGAACACAGCTACCAATAACGTGGCCTTGAGGAGCATCTTTCGTTAGACTCTATGGGCTGGTCGGAATGAAATTAAACAAGAAAAATAGCTTTTTCTGATCATGTCACGTGATCCAGAAACACTTGCCCATTGAGGGCCATTTGAAGGACGGTTCAAGTGATTTTTGTATTTAGTTTTTAACTTTTGTCAGAGGGAGCGTGACAAGATCAGAGTGCTCTGTGAAAGGTTGTCTCAGCGGCCTTGGACGTGAAAGGGGCCAGTGTCCTGCTGTCTGAGCCAGTCCCAGTATGTCATTCCCTCTCACCCAAACATAGACCGGCTGGACCACCCACCAACCACTATTCAGCCCAAATAATGCTGCCTGTCCACTCAGCTATACCCACTCACCACCCCCCCATAGTGTCCTGAACTGAGAACAGTTTATCTCCAAACCTAAACAAATTGACCAATAGCTCTATAAATGCATAATAATACACATATCCATAGCTATCCCAGATGTTATTGAATGACGAAAATCCACTTGATCCATGTCCTGAAGATGAATTATGTTTATCTATATACACTGAATAAATGGTGCGATCAGAGTGTGAGGCCCCTCGCCAGGACCCAGGCGATGTTGCTGGGATATTGCTGAGGTGACCTACCGTCTGCAGTGCTCAGCCAGTCACTGTTAATCATTTTTAGCATAGCCGGTCGTATAACATTACTAAAGGGGAATTGCTTCGGCCCTGGTCAGTGCAGGGAGCAGTTTGTCTAATCACAGGGCAAATAAGGTTTGATCACTGTCCACCGTAATCTAGTCTCACGCGCCGCGTTTAACGCCTTAAATCACAGGCAGAGAGGCTGCAGATGCAGCCCACTGACAGGCCTCCCTCGGGGGCCATAGACTGGGGAATAAACAGCAAATAAATGGGAGAGCTGAGGAGAGGTATGAGCTGATTAACTCGCTGCAGGGCCGTTTGTCATTATCTTCCTGCCTGCCTCAGACCAACCCGGGCACTGAGTCTTTGCCCCCGTCAGTCTCTCACAATCGCTGGCTTCTGCTGTGGTTCTGATCACTCCAGGCATACCGGCAATACCTGGGCAGACGCAATGGCTCTGATAGAGCTGGTACACTGTGTGAGTTTGGATGATCGGGGAGGACGAGCGGTGTTCGCTGTGCGTAAGGGTTTAAGCTTCATCTGTGCATATGTGTGTGTATCTGTGAGTGTGGATGTGGTATAGCTCTGCATGTATGTGTAAGGTTTGTGTGTGTGTGTTTGTGTGGGGGGGTATTCATGCACATCCATGTGTACGTATGAGCAGTGTTGCTGAGCTATGTGCCAAGCAGTCTTCCCATGCGGCCTCTGGGGAAAGGACTAATGTGTCAGCTCCATGGCTCATTTCTTTCAATTACACCGGCTGGTCCACAAGAGCCAAACAGAAGGCCACAGACAGCTCCATATGTACACAGTCACAACTGCTTATCATGGCTCACTCAGGGACTATTCATATAGCCTTCATTGGAAATGACAAATGGGTCCAAGTACTCTCTGTAAACAAGAGGTGTTGGTAATATTTATCTCTGAAATAACATTCTGTTCATTTAGGCCATGTTTTCTCTGAGGCATTTTAGGTAGCAGTCACATGTTACCATATGATAACAGTCAAATCTGTTACGATTTACTACTATCAGATATACACCTTCTCCTGTTATTACACAGCAAGAGCCAAATAGAAAATTGAGTGAAGTTAGACATTGGCTTAAATAAATAATACCCATTATAAATCATACAACAGCAGAAAACAGTCATAAATGTGGGCATATCTCATGTATTTGATCATTCAAGGCTTATGAATCCAAAACTCCCATTACCAACATGGAAATTATTGACTGGAAAATAGCAAAAGCATTTAAATTCTCTGTCATTCTGCAACTGGTATACTGTTATCTGTGCTGGAGAGAAATAAGGAGCAAATTCTATTGTAAAATGTTGATTTAGCACATCATCGTCTGAATATAAAGCATACTCCATTGTGACACACTTTCAATTTGCTGCTCTGTTTTCAATTGTGCTCTCTCCCCTATGGTTTCAAAGCAAATTAATTAACATGATACAGAAAAAGGTAGAATGCAAATGTTGGAGCCATCACTTTAGGCCTGCATATGCTTTTGTTCCTTTTTATTGTACCAAATTATTTAATTGGGTCTCAGTAATTGTGTGCAGACACAGGTAGGAACACAGGCCATTGTGAGCCTCTATAAAAGCCACAATGCAGTATCAAATTCAATTCCCATCAAAAACGGCTGGCTGCCACAGAACCCACAGCAGCCTGGGAGATTAATGAAGATCTGCATTAAACCAAAGCGCTGGTCTGAGATGGGAGATTTCACCCAAATAAAAGAGCCCTTCACCAAGAACAAAAGGGGTCCTGAAAAGCAATGGGACGTTCGGAGAGGATGATATACATCCAAACAAAAGAAAAGAGTCGGGGAGGGTAGGGGAACTTTTAGAAATAAACTAATTTCTTTCCCTGTCGTTTGATTTTCTTTAGTAAATCAACAAGTTGAATATAGAATATTGTTTAAAAAATGTTTTTTTATTTTTATATACAGTATGGTTAGTTTTGGCCCAATTGCTGGATATTATTAGACTGTAAGTAAGATAGACATAAGTTATTTTCCCTAATGTATGTGTATTTGTATATGCTGTAATCTTGTATCTGTGATGTGTATTTGTGTGTTTCATTGTACTAAACCCAGGGCTCAATTGTAAAAGGAACCTTTGCTAAAATTTAGGTGAAAGAAAATATAGCATAAAAGTTTTCATTAACAGTTCAATATGCTAGCTAAAGACGTAGTAAGAAATATAGTTATGTTTTTGAAAAATGGTTTTAAATTGTTTGTTTTGCGATTACACTTCACGACAGAAGTTTCACCATACTCAATTGTCTCTGAGGCGTTCATTGCTCCCAATAACTAGCTTCCAAAACGTCTTAAGATTGAGTGTTTTTAAGTCTGAAGCATTGGATTATATTTTATGTATTTGTATTTATTCATTTATAAGCACTCTCTCACAACAAGGTTTCGGACATCAATGTTCTTTTCAGGTTTTGACCTTGATTTCAGGTGAATTGTGACAGTGATTCATTGTTAATGCATGGTTCGATTGTCTCTGGCATCTTTTATTCTGAAAAAGAGATTAAACCGAGATCACAAAGCAATATTCCAATCCAAACTTTTGGGCAGATGCCACCCAAACAGTACACTCTTTCACATTTTCTGCACGGTGTGCCCCGGCCCAACATATTTACTTCATTTCCCTGGATTCATAGATGCTGCCCGTTGGAGCAGAACATTCCAGCTGCCACCTGAACATCTCATTATTTTTTGAAATATCAAGCTTGTATCTTCTTGATAAATAATTTGCAATAGTATAATGTATCAGACTAAAACATATTTGCAGGGGGCCGTGGAGGTTAAATTGCCAATCTCACCTTTTTAATTTTTTTCGCCCTGAAGACAGTGATTTCCATATATAGAGTGACCAGGGTTTGTGTTGAACATGAGCAATCCGGATGAAGCGCACGGCGACACATATTGGTGTCAGAGATTGGAAATGAGGCCTGCTAACCTGTAGGCAGCCTTGCCGGACCAATCAGCTTTGCACATTGCCAATGCATTATCCGCCACTAAAAAGAATTGTGACTGTGAAGTTTTTATCTGAATCGTTGACAAACATTACTCTTTAATGCAGTTTTGTAGAAATGCATTCTTATTCCTCTTGGAAGGCATTTATCTACTTGAAAACCTGCAAAATGGTTGCCACAGGGAAGGATTTCTTTTAATAGACCACAATAGGCTCAGTATGGGACACATTCAGATTTTGGTGACAGATAGGGCCCCTGCCGTATATTCATGGGAAATTGTTTATCTTCAACAGGAAAAGAGAAAAGGCCATTTTACAAAAGACTTTACTTTGAAATCATCTGAAATCATTCTATTCACTCATAAATTGTTCTTTAGAATTTTGAGGCAGGTGCCTTTCAAAAGGAAATATCAATCTGCAAAAGGAGACATCATCGACCATGAATAGCAAATGCCCAGGATAAAGAAATATATTGCTCCAGGCAAGCAAATGCTGAACAACATTGCACAACAACAGCATTTGTCAATTCGAGAATAATGTGTTTCTATTTTTAATATGTCAGCAACATTTCATACAAAGAGCTGATGATGAAAATCATGTAGCATGTAGACACATTTCCTTAAAAATAAATCTGAAGGATTACATCCACAATTTTAGGGGGAGCATTTAAATTAACCCCATCCCCATGATAGAAGAAAATGTTTTTTCTGTGGGAAGCAAGTGATCCATGGAGTCTCCCATTCAGAACTGGCTACATTGTGTGTGGGCACTTTCTCTGAGGCCTAAAGCTTGGGGTCCTTTTCTTGTGGGGTCCCTGTGATACTTGGGTTGGCCTATCTCGAAGACAGAGCCCAGCGAGCGGTGGACAAAATGCAGGAGTGATGCAGAGCAGGGCCTAGAGACCTTGTGCACTCCTAACGCCGCTCTCAGGAAGCCGGGACAATAAATCAATAGACTGTCTCTCTCCGGCAGGGGCCAAATGTAAACAAATTGAAAAGAATCCTGAACAAAACAGATTGGTGACTGAACACACTGACTCAATGGGGGGACTCCTACAATTGAAATGCCTTTGTGGCTCGTTCCTTACAGCTTGCAACCTGAATCGCACCACTCAGACCAACATGGCAGATCATTGCCCGTCTTCCATTGTCTAACCTAGAACTACAAACCAACAGGTAAGGTTCAGTATGATGCCACACACTCAGAATCTTAAATATTTGGCATGTGCAATTCCTTTGAGTTGTGCATATTTAATAAACAGACATGCTACAATTAAATAAGATCCAAGGATTCACCAGCAGTGTAGATACCGTTGATATTCAGTCCACTGCTGATTTCCCAATCCTCTTCAGAACAGCTCTGGCGTCCTCATAACAGCATAATCCTACACTGTACTGAGCTCAAAGGCACAGCCAGAGCTCTCTGCGTGTCAGTGCTGCACGCCACAAGTGCAATTAATGAAGCTATAAAAGGTTTACGTTTTTTTTTACAAGAGAATATGTTGTAGCTCTTTATCAAAGCACTTCATATTTCAGTGAGGTGGAATGGCGGTAGCACATTTGCGAGGCAGAACTAATGCTATATAAATCTCAAGTAATAAGCAGGCCCGGGGGACATCGTCTAAATGAAGATTTTACAGTAATTTGAACCTGCCTGCAATTTGATTCCAGCCTTAAGTGTATTTGTTTAACAGGTGCTTGAGATGCACGAGTCTACCCTCCCAAGTGTTGCAATGTCTCCTTTATTAATTTCTGGATCTGGTGTGTGGGCAGGGAAGTGTGAAGAGAATAGGGAGTTTACAAACACTAATCAAAGGTTCAGAGGGGGCTGACTCTTATATTCAACCAATCTACTTTTTGCTTCATTTGCAAACTAATGGTTTAAACCCCCACAATCTGTTTGGGGTCAGCTCTTGTGTATTTTGGATACGCTTGGCTATTAGCATCACTGAAAGCTTCAGATGTGTCAAGCCTGCTCCCCCTTCAGTGGTAGTCACCTACTTTAATTTCCCTGCAGGCCTCCGAGGGGGATGGATTCAACTAAAATCACAAGCTGTTTTGTTGGCAATCCTTTGTGGCCTATAATGAATCTAATGAATATAAAGAGTGGGTGGAGGCAGGAGGGGGGGTGAGAGGGGTGGAAGCAGATAGATTTTGACCACACTGTGTGGCTTTTACTCAACGATTTGTGACCCACGACAATGGGGAAACGGCGAGTGTTTTTGTACCCTTAATTTGCCTTTGTGTTTCAGCTGCATCACTTTCAAAGGCCGGCATTCAAAGTTGTCAGTTAGAGAATAACTGCTGACTCCACTGTCCCTCAGACAAAAGGGGGGCTTTAAGATGAATCCCTAACTACCATCAAGTCAGGATGAGAAGAGAGGGAAAGCCGGAATGGGAAACAACAAATCAAATTGTAGGATTTTCCAGGGGTTCTTCAACAGAGCCCTGAGGCACACCTTTTTCTTGTCTAACACCACAGTCCCATGTTGCCAGCTCCAGACACCTTTTTAACCTACACTACATTTGCTCAGCTGCCTCAGAGAGTACTTGTCGCAGGAGTTTGGCACATTAATTAAAGTGGTCCATCTGATAGGAGTGACTCCGTGCAGGTGGAGGCCCAGTCGAGTTGCGGTGTAGCTGTCAGAACAGAGCACTGGTTTCACAGGCCCCTCGGGTGGCAGGATTGAATTAACAGCTCCATTGTTCACCTCTCAAACCTAAATTCAGGTCAGGTCTAAAATTCAAAGGACAAGGAGAAACCTTTAAGCAAACTCTCCTAAAAACACATTTGTGTATTCTACACAAAAATGCACACAATTTGAACACACAAACATGTACATGAGCATAGAATATGGCAAATTGAAACATACACATTATAAACATAAATATAGCTATTTTTTATTAGTAGACACATTTTAAAATCGAGTTTATCGCTTGTGGATGGATATGCACATCTACAGCTTGATTAAAGAAAGTTTTGTGTCAGTGTTCCGTGTGAGTATGTTTCCAGGTCTGTATAATCATCTCTATTCATAAGCATGCAGTGTGCTACCTTCTACTCAGCAGCTGCTCCTGTGCATTGGAGATTACCATTATGCATATACAGTGTGAGGGATAAACATCTTTCCCCACTTTTAAAGTTTGTAAGCATGAGGCATATTTCATACCATATGACTCAAGCATCCCTTCAGGTTATCACTTGAAATCTTTTTTTTTTAAATTCTATATACATTGTTCGAATTTAATAGGTATCTAATTTGTGTTATCGGCTTACAGGGCAGTAAGTAATAATTTGCATGACTGCCCTAAGCAAATATGCTTCCATCAGCAGCCCATAGAATATACTGTGGAATGGATTATACTTCATATTGGCTATGCCCCGATGATCAATGCTTTTAGAAATACTGAGAATAGATAGTTTGGTCTGTTGGCAAAATCTTTGAGTGGAAATTGCAGCATTCCCTACAAAACCCTCAATACTTTGAGATGTTTGCCCATTTTCTCCATAGGGTCAAAAGCAGCTAAAATACAACAGTATGAAAAACATATAATATGGATTTGTCCCTGTGTTATTCCATCCTCCCTGTACACTCTACAATAATAAAACCACAGTGATAAAATGTAAGTACTGTCACCATTGGTCTTTCCCTTTCTAAATGGTTCTGCCTTCTACCATACACTTGTTATGCACAATATGTACTCTTGTGTGTAGGAAGTCTACAGTACAAACCCTGTCTCTTATTGTAGCATTCAGCCAGCTCAGTCATACTTTCTTCATTGTTCCCATAAACATCATGCCGGTCATACCATTGATAACATACCTGAACTGACTGAAGGTCATTGTGACTACCTGAAACGGTCAATTTCACATGCAAGGAGTAGGCTAACACTACTGATAACCTTCTGTCACTCACCACTGGATCGATGCAGCGTAGGATCTAAGAAAGCTTCTGATACCATTTGATGATCTGAAACCACTTGCCTCTGACAGCTCAGATATTTCCCAACTAGACAATGTTGAGGTAACATTTTTTCATTTGAGTAATGGAAAGAATAACAGGAAAATATGAAAGTAGGTGTACTTTTCAGAACAGCTTTAATGAAGCTCACAGATGGTAACACCCATCCACAGATATCTTACAACCACTACAAGACCATGGTACAAGACCATCCCATCTGACAATGCTGAAAACCAAAATTTTGGCCTTCCCATCTCTATTGGAAGACAACGTCAACTTAGCCCAGTCAAAAACATATCTTTCCTGGAACTTCTAAGGTAGAAACAGTTTCCTCTTGAACCTACCATAGTACCATTCTCTGAAAACTTCCCAAATCCAATTTTATAAAGAATATGACACAATTATAGTTGTTAAGGGTGATAATAACAATGTAAAATTTCAAAATTTGCATTTACTTCTACTCAGCCACCGAATGAGCCACTGCGACCAAGATTTGTTTAATTTGTGTGACCCCCACTCCAAACCACATGCCCTTCACTGGCTGGGATTTTTTTAAACATATAGAAAATATTTGTGAAATTATGTACAGACAGTGTCCCCAAAAACGTTGACACACTGGTTCTCAAGTCCTGGGGACATGCCAATATGGATTTTACAGGGTTTACACAATAATAAACACCAGCCGCGGTCGGTGGATCTTAATTGGGGAGGACGGGCTCGTATTACGCTCGGAACCGGAGTGAATGGAATGGTGCGCAACGAACAAAACCAATTGTTTTTTTGATTTGCACACATTCCATTCACTCCGGTTCTGAGC